>OY740784.1:71290292-71594144 GCA_963514005.1 Raja brachyura
GTTGTCATTGAATTTTCATGACCTGGTGTCTGCCACTATGTTGAATCTACCTGGTAGGTAAATAGCTAAAAGCCAAATGTTTCTGTCAATACACCAATTCTAGATCTGATTAGCCAATTTGTCACAAGATACTGACTTGATTCCACCCATGTGATTAACATACACCACTGCGGTAGTGTTGTCAATCTGAAGCTGAACATGCAGATGACATTTAGAGGAGCAATAAGCTTTAAGTCCATAAAAAGCTCGCAACAGCTCTAAGTAATTAATCCCATATGTCTGCAGAAGCGATGCCTCTTGCGCATTCCATCTGCCTCCACAGCTCAACTTCGTATTAGTGGCACCCCAACCTAGTGCACTGACATCAGTCTGTAAGAACATGGAAGGCTGTTCAAGCAAAACTTTGCTGGAACAACTGAGACATTTAGTATCCACCACTGCAGTTCGGTAACAGCTTCTGCTGATAATTGCATGGGCCTATCATAATGACCCTAATGTATTCTGAGTGCCTGTTCTTTTGCCCTCTGTAGCTGTTGGTAGTGCAATGGCCCAAACTGGACTGTCAGAAAAGCTACCACTAATTTACCAAGCAAGCTGGCCACCTGTCTAATTGATGAGTGTTGTTCCTCACTGAGCATGATACAACCTTCAATTAACTCCAGCCTTTTTTCCCTGGGCAGAATTGCTACCATGTGGTTTGAATTAATAGTGAACCCCAAATAATCAATTGTTGTAACTGGTGTTAATTTAGATTTTTCTAGATGAATGATAAACCCCAATTTTTAAAACGTGAGTTTAACAACTGCCATGGATGCTTCAGCTATTTCCCTAGATCTGTAATTAAAATACCATCCAAATAAGCCGTAACAACATGGCCCTGGGCTCTAAGTATCCCAAGTACTGGTTTTTTAACAATTTTGTGAATATTCTAGGGGCTGAAGTTAACCCATTAGAATTACCATAATTGATTAATCCAGCTAGATTTCAAATATCTTCTATCCTCCAAATGAACAAGCACTGAGTAATATACATCTTTCAGATCTATACTTGCCACATAGAATCCTCTGGAAACCAGTTGTTTGGAAGTAACAAACGTTTCCATTTTGAAATGTCTATACTGTACAAAAGGGTTTAGACTTGTTAGATCAAGAATAATTCTACACCCTCCATCCTTTTTTGGACAGGGAAATATATCAGATACAAATTAATGTAGTTGGTGAACCGACTTCTCAATTACCCCTTTTTTACACAAATTTTCAAGTTCTGCCTGAACCTCCACATTCTCTGTTTGTGAGAAA
The DNA here is from genome assembly GCA_963514005.1 of Raja brachyura. The sequence continues at coordinate 71,291,591 of OY740784.1, forward strand.
TTGGGTGTTCTTCTAGGAACATGTTGAATGGGCAAATCACAATTTGGATCGAACTCAATTCGAAACCCTTGGATAATATTCAGTATAAACGGATCTGTTGTTATTTGCTTCCATTCCTTGAGAAACAGGTGTAATATACCCGCAATTTTTAGCTGTATTGCAGTTAATATGTTCCCATGAGAACCAGGCCCACCTACCTCCTTGGTGAATGATGGGTTATGCTGTCCCCGGTTCCTGGCGGGAAAATCCTCTGCAGCTTCATCTCCTGGGCACGGATGCCCACACCCATCTGACCCCATATCACTTGGTTCACTGTTGGCACTTTCAATGAAACGCAGTTCACCGGGGTCACATGTTTCTTGGCGGTCTCGTCCATTGTCAGCTCCTGCAGCTGATGGGAGACTAAATAATTAATTGAGGAGGCCAACTCATCTCCCAGTGGCTCCCCTGACTGTCTCGGGACGGCAAAACATGCTGCAAGGGATGGGACATCTGGCGCGTGCCCTTGGTCCCCAGGGGTGAATTCCCCGTCAGAGTTGCGGTCAGAACATTGCTGATGCATTGCACACTCCTCATCAATGAGGGAGCGATTGAGCAGCCCTATACCAGGCGCTGCTGGCACGGCCTCCTCATCCAGCTGGCCCTGACACCACTCCTCCTTCCAGAGTGTGCCCTGCTGGAGCAACCCTTATATTAGGTGCTCCATTCGAGATAACCGCTCGGACATGGTATCTAATGCTGGAGGGGAGCCCTCCTGGCCTGACTCCGCCAAGTCTATGGCCCGCACAGACTTCTCCATGGTCTTGCGCCAGAGTGGTGTTGCCTCAGTGCTGTGCAGCACTAAGTCTGTAGTCGCCCCGCTCAAGACCACCGACTGGGAAGGGGTACGAGGCAGCCGTTCACTGACCGCTCTCCTGCGGTTACCCACCAACTTTACACCGGCGCGCCTCCTCCTTTTGTCCATGGCGCTTCCTGAAGTACAATCCACGACAACACGAACTCAGGCTAAGTTTTCCACTTACCTGAAGTTTTAAAATACTTACCGCTGGAGGAGCCAATGCGGCTGACGTAATGACGCGGATGCGACTGGCTCAGCTTCTTCATGGAATCACTCACGTGACTCCGAAGTAAAATTATACCATAGTTAGTTATGTGTGGGAAGGAACTACAGATGCTGGTTTAAACCGAGGATAGACACAAAATGCTGGAGTAACTCAGCGGCACAGGCAGCATCTCCGGAGAGGAGGAATGGGAGATATTTTGGGTCGAGACCCATCTTCAGACTGAGAGTCAGGGGAGAGAGACACACAGAGATAAGGAAGTGTAATGCGTGAAAATAAGACATCAAATGGCTTGAAGTTCATGGAAAATGTAAAATAGATCATTGTTAGCAAGAAGACAGTGACAACGAAGCATACAGAGATAACATTTAATCAGGGGAACTGTCAGACTGGTCGGAGAACTAAGAATGGGGTGGGATGGAGAGAGGGGGAAAGCAAGGGTTACCTGAAGTTAGAGAATTAAATATTCATACCACAGGGAGTAAGCTGCCCAAGCGAAATAGGAGGTGCGTTTCCTCCAATTTGCACTGGGCCTCACTCTGACAATGGAGGAGGGGGAGTTAAAGTGTTTAGCAACTGGGAGATCAGGTAAGTCTAGGAGCCCTGATCGGAGGTGTTCAACGAAATGATCTTATTGAATGGCAGTGCTGACTCGAAGGGCCGAATGGCTTACTCCTGCACCTATTGTCTATGTCCGTTGTCTATTGTCTATTGGATGAAAGCTTTCTCACAGTTTTTTGATTCATGATTATTCCCTCTTGAAAGAATGGCATGGTTTCTTTCAAATTTAAATTTAATCAAATAGCAAATGTACTAGCAAGTATATTACCAAAAAATGTGGTGGCAATTGCTTTATTGTAGGACCTGGGGCTTATTGATGATGTCAAACATTGCTTGTGTGACCTTAAAATATGAAATAAAGACATAAGTACACATAAATTCATTAAACAAAGGTGAAGAGGCCTTTTGAGGACAATACTCGAATATTTACAAATGCTAAAGTTGAATTTGAACCGTTAGGGAGCAACAATCTAATATTTCTACTTACTGAAGGTCATCATTAATAACAAGAGAAAAGAAACAATCTTTCTGAGTGAAAGGGCAAAAGAGACATTCAGATTATAAAAGTGACTTTTGTTTAATGGCTGGACATGCCTACATTATTTCGAAATTTCGTTTGAACCTCAATGAGGTTCAAATGACAATAAATGGTATTGTATTGTATTGTATTGTATTACTCCCAGTTTGTACTGAGTTTGCTGAATGCGTAGGTGAAGACTGCTTTGAATCTTCATTCACTTTCCAGCAGACAATAGTGCTGTAACTTCAATGGGGGAAACCTGACTCACTAAGTGTTCAGACATACATAAAGATAATGGAGTGATTGTACACTAGGCTGCCTCAGCAAAATGCTGGTGCAGTGCCCGAGGACTTCTCAGATTGCTCACTAACAAAAACACCTTGAGTGGGATATGTTTTCTATGTCAGTGCAGTGTGTCAGCAGTACTTCAATTTTAAAATGTTTCTTCAACTCTTGTTCATTGTTTCGACTTTTTTTGTTGTTTTTCAGTATGTCCAAAAGTATGTTTTAGTGTTTATCTGTATGTCTTGTGTGGGGGGTGGTGGGGGAGAATATGGGGAAGCCATTTTCAGGCACCTACATCAACGGAGATGCAACTTTCTTCCTTGTCGCTTCTTCGCCTCCCTCCCTGCGGCCTTACTTGGTTCTTGGCTCTTGGTTACTTAGTCCTCCAAAATATTCCAACTGGAATTTAAACTGGAGGTGGTGAAGGGAGGGGTTTAGCCAGTGAAGGTTATTGGGAAGAAAGTGCCACTTACAGCCGGTTTGGTGCAGCCTTTCCCGGAGTCTGGCCCAGAGCTTCAGTGGTGGCGCAGCGGGGACTTTAACATTGTGAAGCAGGGCGTCCCATTGCCGAGGGTCGCCAGAGAAGCGCTCCGACCGCCGGCCTGTGGCATACAACATCTGGAAGCCGGGGTCTCCGGTAAGGAGGTGGCCGACTGGGAGCTCAGGGCTTACCCTGTCCCAACGTCAGCATTTCAACCATCCCGACCAGAGGGCTTGAACATTGGGCCATCCGTAGCGGCGACTGCGGAGGATCAGAGCCCCAACCACGGGTGAACAAGTGAGGAGGAAGACTGTCTGTATTGCCTTCCACCACCATTGTGTATTATGTCCTTTTTTAATTGTAACGCTGCATGGTAAATTACATTTCATTGCACCTTATGGTGCATGTAACAAATAAATTTGAACTTGAACTTGAATTCTTACCTTTTGTGCATCTCTGATTTATCACTTGGGCTTTACCTTCTGTTTCCTTCATCCAGTGCTGCTTCTATGTTTAAGAAACATTGTTCAACCTTTTTAATGTCCATTTATCAGAGTTACGAAATCCTACAGAAATCCTACTTTGGTCCACTGAATCCATGCCACCAATGAGCACATTTCAGAAGTTTCCTCTATTGTCAGGGAAGGAAGGTCAAGACCTACACAAAGAATGAGGAAGAAAGAATAAGAAAAAGAGAAAAAAAAAATTATTGGAGGAAAACAAGAGAAAGAAGTAACAAATATCTGAAAAAGCCAGAGTAGAGAGAAACAAAGCAAAAAGTATTTGTTTGAAAGTGGAAGTGTGTGTGGTCAAAACACTTGTTTTATTTATCAAATCACATTGAATCACATTAAATCATATTAATGATGTTAATGATATTAATGATAATCATATTAATCACATTGAATCATATTAAATCACATTAAATCACATTGAATGGTGGTGCTGGCTCGAAGGGCCAAATGGCCTACTCTTGCACCTATTCTCTATTGTCTATTGTCTATAAATGATCAAGTGTTTCTGTTCAACTAAAGTTTGTACAGAGGAATATTCAAGATTAGTTGGCAGAAAAGCATCTTTAGGCAGTATATGGTCGAGAAACATTCCAGTGAAATAAAGTAAAAATATAATTTTCCATAATTTTGAATCAAGACTATTTAAAATATTTAATCATCCTAAGCTTGAAAGTAGTTCACAATGAACTAAGTTCAAATCTCTGTGGGTATAATTTATGTTTCTATATTTTGTGCAGTGGATAATGAGTCTGTGGAAAAACTGCTGGTGATTTTCTGAAGCCGCGCCAATAGCCTTAAAATAACGTTACTGATACAATGGCAGAAATGTTAATCTAAGTGAAGGCTAAAACATAGAGAAAATTGATTTCAATGGTGGTTTGGAAAGACTTGTCTGATATTTTGAATTATTATTTTACAAATATTCTGGAAATATCCTTGAAAGTGTTATATTGTCACAAGCTAATGGCAGCCCATCTTGTTCCATCAGAATAAACTTAAATATCTTCCTGCACTATGCAATTGCTTCTACATAAACTTAAAAGATGCTGGCCATCAAAATGCATACAAAATGACTAAGTAATAACAGGAATATAAATGAATGGTATAAAAGGCTCTGGATATCTGTGTGGATCAGCTTGTTGATATTTCACTTTTCCCCAGTTTTTGTTAAAATGTTTGAGCCATTTTAGAAAGACATTGTGCATGTGGGAGTTAAACTGAATATTACTGGACTGAGAATGGCAAACATCTTGTCGTGTACTGTCTCCTGTTTGCCTTGTAGTGTCTTGATTACATCTGAATAAGGACAAGATTCTGCATTGGTTTTAAACTGGAATACTTTGCCTGCCAGATGGATGACAGGTTGAGATGGATATGGGCTAAACGCAGGCAGGTGAGACTAGTTTAGATGTGACATATTCAACGGTGTTGGCAAGTTGAACCGAAGGGTCTGTTTCCACGTTAGATGACTCTGTGACTCTATGACTCTATAACTCTATGTGAGCCTTGATTTAGTGCTTGAACTCACATCCCTAAGTTAAAAGTTATTGATTTAAGCCCGACTCCTGTGGCTTGATCATAAGAATCACAGCTTCAATTATAGACAAAGTGCTGGAGTAAGACAACGGGTTAAGCAGCATCCCTGTGAATTTGGATAGGTACATCTCGTGACCCCAAACATTGGCTATCCATGTTCTCCAGAGGTGCATTGTGGACCTTTTCTTTTAAAGGCAGCTTCTCAGCTTCAATTATCATGAATTACACTGAGACTGATGTATGTTGTATGCAGTGTTATCTAAGGTCCTATCTGTTCTCACAGATGTGAATAAAATATCCTCTTGCAATTTTTCAGGTAAGGACAAACTCTTTCTTGAACCATTGCCAATATTTCCCTGAAAATATCCCATTGCAATGTTTTGAGGAAGGACAAGATAGTTATTTCTGGAACTGTAGCCGGTATTTACCTCATGCAGTAAATTGAAACATATAACATGCTCATTGTTCCATGACCATTGCTATTTGTGAGACACTGCTCTGTGAAAACTGACCAGTGCATGGAGGATGTAAAATATTTGCATGTCCTTTCTTCCTTCTCGAACAAAGTGGATTAGGGAAGATAAACATAGGCTGCTTTTGACAGGGATAATTATGGAGAAAAAACAAGTCCACCAACAATTGCTTCCTGCAATACCAAATATTCAGAAGATGGGTTTTACTTGCTTTTAGGCAAGCTGTGGGACTAAAAATAAACTGGAAGATTTGCTTCTATTATTTTTTATCGTCAAACAGTCGCAAAAGTTGGCAAGTGCACATTAACCTTCAGGGGTTAACTAAGCTAGTTAATACCCGATTGATATAATCATAACTATGCACTTGCTATCTGTGTCGCTGCTTCACTCTATTATTGTAGCTGTGCGTCAAGCTCTATAAGTGCCCATTAAGATTCCATTTGAGCTCCATAATAGATATCCCACCCATGGCTGGTGGAAGTATTTGGAACCCACTTGCCTGAATCATGATAAGCACAGTGATTGTTACATAATTACAGCTTTTATTGGATTGTGCTCTGTCGAACTCACAGTCTATTTTTAAAACCCACTAAAAACCATGCTGATTCATTTTGGAAGAGGGAAAGTAATGTGCATCATTTTGGGCTTATTTCATGTTGTCTCACATTTTACTGCAATTACAGCTAACTACCAGTCCCAGAGCAGGAATAATTCATAATTTATTTCATTACCCTTCTGGAAGTTGTCACAAGATAACAAAATGTTCCATTGCAACTTGAAAGGAAAGCATTAGTGACGTTTTTCTATGTTAACCTACATGATAAAATGATCTTATTTTGTTATTTACACGTAACAGCAACACTAATATTAACAAATTATTTGTGGAATTACATGCTATTCTTTGTGGTTTCTCATTTATTATTTTAAAAAGCTATTTGCTTTTAGCTGCGTTTATTTTGATGGCAGGACTGTAATGAAAGATACCTACAAATTATAGCAAATTTTGTCAGGATCTCATGTGATTTAAACAAGTAAACCCAATTAATGACTTTCTGCCCATTCATTCTTCTCCCTCAAGAATAAGTTTAAAACACAATGCATCTGAATGTTTATGCAACTGATTTTGCTTGGTTCCACTCAAATGCAAAAGACTGCTCATTTGTATTAGAGGTTCATTCAATTAGATATCTTACTATATCTTTAAGCACAATCACCTGATCAACTTAAACCAAGTGTGGATGCTGACCCTTCTGTAGCCCTGCTCCTTACACTGACAATCTGGCTGATAGAGTTCTTAGGATTTGTTTGGTCTCCTGGTAGTGACAACGCTGCTCATACAGATGGGCTCTTTTGTAACTTACGCGGAATCAGTTTCTGCCTGACCAAGCCCAGCTATCGTCATTCACAGGTGGGTTAATTTGACAAGCATTTGAGGATTCCTGTCAGTTCTCTAACTGAGATCCCACAAGGCTTCAGCGGGCAAGGATGCATTAATTAATTTATGTCTTTTATATGCAGGCATCACAACAGAAAACATTTCTGTATGGATATTTCTAGCGTATATAAAAGTTTAATTACTAAAGACGTGCAAAGAAGTGCATGCATTAACATATACAATTTCATTAGTTTGCTGAATTAATTTAGTAATTAGATCTTGTCCAACATTTCCAATAAAATTGTTGTGTCATCTTTTGCAATGGATCAAATATTGCCTCTCTCTTCAAAAGTAACTTGCAGCGCCGGAGACCTGGAATCGATCCCACCTACAGGTGTTGTGTGGACAGAGTTTATACGTTCTCCCCATGCCCTGCGTGGGGTTTCTCCAAGATCTTCGTTTTCCTCCCACACTCCAAAGACGTACAGGTATGTAGGTAAATTGGCTTGGTAAATGTAAAAATTGGCCCTGTTGTGTGTAGAATAGTGTTACTATGTGAGGATTGCTGGTCTGCGCAGACCCAGTGGGCCAAAGGGCCTGATTCTGCGCTGTATATCTGGACTAAACCAAAAAAAAGTTCATAGGTCATTGAAGCAGAATAAGGTCATTTGATCCATCAAATCTACTTTGCCATTCAATCATGGCTGATCTCTCTTTATCCATACCAAATCCATTCTCCCACCATCTGCCCACAACCTTTGCTAACGTTACTAATCAAGAACATGTCAATCTCCACTTTAAAAAAAAAACAATGACTAGGCCTCCACAGCTGTCTGCAGCAATTAATTCCACAGATTCACTATCCTCTGACTCAAGAATTTCCTCCTATTTTCCTTTCTAAAGGTAAGTCATTTTATTGTGAGGCTGTGCCCTCTGGTCCTACACTCTCCCTCTAATGGAAACGTCTTCTTCAAATACTTCAGGTCAATAGATGCAGACTTAGTTCCTGATGTCAGCAGTTAATTCCAAAACTATTGTATGAACCATAACAATCTAGAGTGAAATGGTTTGTTATCCCTCATATTTTGTTGCAGTGATTACTGAGAATATGAATACGATTTATATGATCGGTCAGGTTTATTAACTGAAGTGAACAATAAATCCGATATGGAGCACAATGTGCTGGAGTAAATAATGGGTCAGGCAGCATCTCTGTTGGACATCAGTCAGTGATGTTTTGTTTCGGGAACCTTCTTACTCCAACACGTTGTGTTCTATGCAAGAATCAAGCATCTTCAGTTCTTCGTGTCTCCACTAAATACTGCATGTAGTTTTACAAGCTGAAGCTTTTCCCTGACTATTCTTCCAGTGTTGGCCACCAGCATAATCAAGGACCAGTCTCACCGCGATCATTCCTTCTCCCCCCGTCACCCATCAGGCAAGAGATACAGAAGTATGAAAACACATTCCTCCAGTTTTAGGGACAGTTTCTTCCAAGCTGTTATCAGGCAACTGTTCTGTTCTCACACCAGCTAGAGTGTGCTCCTAACCTCCCATCCACCTCATTGTAGAGCTTCAAACTATCTTTGATGGACTTTTTTGGACTTTATCTTACACCAAATATTGTGCCCTTTATTATTTAATTGTACGCTGCTGACGGCTTGATTGCAATCATGTTGACTGGATAGCTTGCAACAAAAAGCTATTCACTTTACCTTGGTTCACGTGACAATAATAAACTAAACTAAACTAAACTAGATGTTGGAATGAAACACTCTGCCACAGCCCTTTAATAATTGCTGGGATTGTGGGATTGTGGGGATGGCTAAGGCTTTGAACCATAAAGTGGAGGGTCAAAGAGTTTGGGATGACACTCTTGAAGAAGAGCTGGTAAGAACTGTGTTTCCACCACTGAGGCTTGTTCTTGAGATCCCAATTAAATTCCACAAAAAGTGAGATGGTAAGATCAAAAAGTTGTTTTAGATCTCCCGTATATCTCCCAGCAATGCTCTAATCATGCATTGCACTAAGATTGTAATTCTTACCTCTGCATCCAATACTAAAAGCAATTCATCTGCACAGGCATGATTCACCAGGGCAAATCAAATTTCCGAGATAATTATGAAAACCGTCTATTTGACTGATGAAAACATTGATTTTCGTATATTTTGCTCTGAAGCAGACAGTGTGGTGCACGCCCTGATTTTTGGATTGTTATTTCCTGGTGGAAAGAAAGATGCTTTGGAACAGCATATATCTATATTACTAAAAGTGTGATCTTGACCGCTTTTGGCTCACTGTGCTGTGATTTCCGAGAGAACACCATCACTTACGGCCGTCATTTTTGGCCAGCTCGCTCAGAGCCCCCCTCCACCTTCCTGGACCAGAGGATTTTTCCCATCGATGAAAAATCAGAGAGATATTAATGTTTTTAAAAAAATCACCATTCTCTTTGCTGCCCTGGCTGGAGGGAGGGGGAGGGACTATAAAACCAGGAAGTGGTATGCCTCACTCAGTCGCTGCAAGATGGAGGAAGCCAGTGGTGTGCCTCACTCAGTCACTCTGGGCTCTGAATAGCACTGAACACATGTCTACTCAACTTTGAGTGCCCTTAATGTGGTTTGAAAATGAAAATATGGTTGGTTTGAAGTAAAAAGGCAATGATTGCAAATGGTTGTTTGGGCAGTTTGGTCGAAGTGAAAAGGCACTACTGCAAATGGTGGATTGGGTGCTTTGGCTTGAAGTGAAAAGGCACTACTGCAAATGGTGGCTTGGGTGCTTTGGCTTGAAGTGAAAAGGCACTACTGCAAATGGTGGCTTGGGTGCTTTGGCTTGAAGTGAAAAGGCAGTACTGCAAATGGTGGCTTGGGTGCTTTGGCTTGTAGTGAAAAGGCACTACTGCAAATGGTGGCTTGGATGCTTTGGCTTGAAGTGAAATGGCACAACTGCAAATGGTGGCTTGGGTGCTTTGAGTACTTTCCTGTTTGCACTGAATATTGATTTTAGATAAAATGCTACCACTTACGGCTGTGGTTTTTGTCTATCTTACTCAGTCCCCCTCCGCTCAGCAGGTGCAGAGGATTCTTCCCATCAATGAAAAATAAAAGTGTTATTAGAGTTTACAAAATGTTGAGAATCTCTCTCCTGTCATGAAGGCCACACCTTTTCCAGTGGGAGGGGTTATAAAACCTGGAAGTATGGATATGGCTCAGTTTTTGCATGATGGGGGAGGGAGAGGTCACGACTCTGTCTGAGCTGTGAATGAAATTAACACACTGAATGTCTACTGAACTGTGAGTTTGGTGTTTTGTGTGGTTTTATAGTGGTTTTATGGTGGTTTCACCCAGCTTGAAATGGTATGAAACTGCATTTGAATGTGGTGGCGTTGCACCCTGCATGAAATGGTATGAAGCTGCATTTGAATTTGGTGGCCTTGCACCCTGCTTGAAGTGTTATGAAACTGCACTGAATTTGGTGGCCTTGCACCCTGCTGAAAGTGGTATGAAACTGCACTTGAATTTGGTGGCCTTGGATCCAGCTTGAAGTGGTAGGAAACTGCACTTGAATTTGGTGGCCTTGCAACCTGCTTGAAGTGGTAGGAAACTGCACTTGAATTTGGTGGCCTTGCACCCTGCTCAAAGTGGTAAGAAACTGCACTTTAATTTGGTGGCCTTGCACCCTGCTTGAAATGGAATTATAAGGAATAGCAATGAGTTAACAGCCAGCCCACGAGTAGGCTGCCAGCACATCAGGCTTGAGGGAATGAGCTGCCACCCCAAGAACCCATATCAGTGCTCCAGAAAGCCCCCCCACTGGCCACCAATATTGGAATTGGTGGAGAGGTGGAATATTGTGTCAGGGGGCCAGCCCTCCCATGTGAACATGGGATCCAATGGGTCCCATTGAGTCAAGTTCATTATGTATTTCAAGTGCCACAACTATATATGCATTGTAATAAATCACATAAATTAAACTTGATAAACAGATGAAATCTTTCGAACAGGATAAAGGCCTGAATGAATATGCTCTTTCATAGTCAACTCAATCTAGATGCAATGAAGAAGTGTTCATTTAGACATAATCCCTCGGAATTCCTAACATATTCATGTGCAATTGGGATGAGAATATTCCTGAATCATTGAAGATTGAATTGAGTTCCAGTTACATGTCCCTAGCCAACAGATTTATAGCGGGTCATTTTCTTAGGAATCTGATATAGGCAAAAGTTTCTTTCAAGTCATCAAATGAGATATGGTTTCAGGGGTTGGGCACCATGCTCTGAAATGTTCCCTTTAAATCTCTTTTTTTTTCATTTTCAATCTTTCAGCTCCTTTTCTAAACTCACCTCTTCATTCATCACAGTGGAAAGTGGAGGAATCATACAGCTGTCTTCATTGGGGGGGGGGAGGTCAATGGTGGAGAGAGTCAACAGCTTTAAGTTCTATCAAATCTCCACAGGTTGAGAACAGAGCATACTTAATAGGTTGCTTCACAGCCTGGTTCAGAAATCTGAATGCTTAAGAATGAAGAAGGTTACAGAAATTGGTGGATATTACCCGGTCCATCATGTGTACTCAACTCTCCACTATCATAGAAACATAGAAACATAGAAAAATAGGTGCAGGAGTAGGCCATTCGGCCCTTCGAGCCTGCACCGCCATTCAATGTGATCATGGCTGATCATCCAACTCAGTATCCCGCACCTGCCTTCTCTCCATACCCCCTGATCCCTTTAGCCACAAGTGCTACATCTAACACCCTCTTAAATATAGTCAATGAACTGGCCTCAACTACCTTCTGTGGCAGAGAATTCCAGAGACTCACCACTCTCTGTGTAAAGAAGGTTTTCCTCATCTCGGTCCTAAAGGAATTCCCCCTTATCCTTAGACTGTGACCCCTTGTTCTGTACTCCCCCAACATTGGGAACAATCTTCCAGCATCTAGCTTGTCCAACCCCTTAAGAATTTTGTAAGTTTCTATAAGATCCCCCCTCAATCTTCTAAATTCCAGCGAGTACAAGCCGAGTCTATCCAGTCTTTCCTCATATGAAAGTCCTGACATCCCAGGAATCAGTCTGGTGAATCTTCTCTGTACTCCCTCTATGGCAAGGATGTCCTTCCTCAGATTTGGAGATCAAAGCTGTACGCAATACTCCAGGTGTGGCCTCACAAAAACCCTGTACAACTGCAGTAGAACCTCCCTGCTCCTATACTCAAATCCTTTCGCTATGAATGCTAACATACCATTTGCTTTCTTCACTGCGAAGGGATCTAAAGAAGGGTAGCCTGAGGAAGGTAACTAATATCATTGAAGACCTACACCACTCTGATCACGTTCTCGGCTCACTGCCACCAACAGGAAAAATATACTGTGGCCTGAAACCTGTTACCTCCAGGTTCAAAAACAGGTTCTTCCCATCAGACATCAAGTTCTTGACCCAACTTCACAACGCTACCTGAGCACCAAACCACTGCAGACTTTGCACTACTATGGATAGTCTACATACTTTAGATTTGCACTATCAAGATCCAGTTTAGGTAGAATAACTAATATTTATGGAATATGTACTTTTGTTGTTACATTCAATGTGCCTGTAAAAGGTAACAAGTAAGAATTTCATTGTTCCGGTTCATATCTGGTGCAAGTGAAAAATAAGCACCCTATTGGTTTTATTTTAACATTTTATGCTTGCATTGAATTCTATGTGAACACACTTTTAGTAGAGACATTTACTTCTTTCTTTCATACAATGAGACTGTGGCCAGTTTGTAGAGAAGTCACTGAAGCAATTCTGGATTTAGTGTTGCATAATGAATCCAATTTGATAAGGGAACTCAAAGTAAAGGAGGTAGTGACCATAATATGATAAGTTTTCATCTAGAATTTGAGAGGGAAAATCAGAAGTGTCAGTATATCAGTTGAGCAAAGGGGACCATGGAAGCATGAGGAAGGAGCTGACCAAAGTTGACTGGAAAGAGATCCTAGCAAGGATGATGGTGGAATAACAATGGCAGGTATTTCTGGGAATAATACAGAAGGTGCAGGATCAGTTCATTCCAAAGAGGAAGAAAGATTCTAAGCGGAGTACGATGCGACTGTGGCTGACAAGGGTTGTCAATGACAGTATAAAAATAAAAGAGTGGTATAACATCGCAAAGACAAGCGGGAAGCCAGAGGATTGGGAAACTTTAAAGAGCAACAGAAGATAACTAAAAAGGCAATATGGGGAGAAAAGATGAGATATGAAGGTAAGCTAGCCAAGAATATAAAGGAGGATGTTAAATGGTTCTTTAGGTATGTAAGGAGGAAAAAATTAGTTAAGACAAATGTGGGTCCTTTGAAGACAAACAGGTGAATTTATAAGGGGAGCAAGGAAATGGCAGATGAGTTGAACAGGTACTTTGTTTGTGTCTTTCTTAGTGAAGACAGATACAATCTCCCAGATGAACTAGTGGCCCGAGGACCTAGGGTGACAAAGGAACTGAAGGAAATTCACATTAGGCAGGAAATGCTGTTGGGTGGACTGATGGGACTGAAGGCTGATAAATCCCCAGTGCCTAATGGTCGGCATTCCAGAGTACTTAAGGAGATGCTTTGGTGATTATTTTCCAATGGTCTATAGATTCAGGATCAGTTCCTGCGGATTGGTGAGTAGCTAATGTTATCCCACTTTTTAAGAAAGGAGGGAGAGAAAAAACAGGGAATTGTAGACCAGTTAGGCTGACATTGGTGGTGGGGATGATGCTGGAGTCAATTAAAAAAGATGAAATAGCGCCACATTTGGATAGCAGTAACCAGATCACTCCAAGGCAGCATGTATTTAGAAAGGGGAAAACATGCTTGACTAATCTTAGATAGATAGACAAGAGTAGGGATTAAAGGGTCCCTTTCAGAATAGCATGCAGTGACTAGTGGGGTACCACAAGGCTCGGTGCTGGGACTGCAGCTATTTATAATATACATTAATGGTTTAAATGAAGGGATTAAAACAGTCACAACAATGGGGCATGCAGTTCAACCCTTCCAAATGTGAAACCATGCGTGTCACCAGAAAGAGGAATCCAGGCGTCACATTTTACAACATACTTGGTGTCACCCTTGAAGAATCCAAACAAACCAAGTATCTTGGCATCAAATTGCAGAATTATCTACGTTGGAATGGTCAGACTCATCATGTAACAGTGAAAGCAACAGGTGTCCTAAACTTCCTGAGGCGCAACTTCCATCATTGTTCAGCTTCTGTCAAGGAGAAACTGTATTTCACCCTCGTTAGACCTCATCTCATTGCAGCTTGGGACCCATACACAGATAAAAACGTTTAATCCATCAAATGTATCCAAAGACAGGCCGCTCGATTTGTTACTAACACCTACGAGAGAGAAGCGAGTGTCACCAAATTTCTGAATTCTCTGGGGTGGAACCCTCTCCAAGACAGACGTGAAGCTCACCGTTTGACCTGTTTTTACAAAATGTTAAATGGTCAGCTAGATATAGATCACAAGACCTACACCAACCCCAAACCAATAAGGAGCAGACGAGGGCATTCGATCCAATTTGTGGTCCCAGCCACAAAGACTGATGTGTACAGCTATTTGTTCTTTCTATGCACTATTAAAGCATGGAATAATCTCCACCAAGCCACGGTTGCCCAGCCAGATGCAACCAAATTTAAAGTGGCACTTTCTTCCCAATAACCCTCTCTGGCTAAACCCCTCCCTTCATCATCTCCAGTTTAAATTCCAGTTGGAATATTTTGGTGGACCAAAATAACCAAGAACATTAGCTAATTTGCAGATGATACAACACTGGGTGGCAGCTTGAACAGTGAGGAGGAAGCTATGAGGATGCAGGGTGACTTAGACAGGTTGGGTGAGTGGGCAGATGCATGGCAGATGCAGATCAATCTGGATAAATGTGAGGTTATCCACTTTGGTGTCAAGAACAGGAAGGCAGATTATTATCTGAATGGTGCCAAGTAAGGAAAAGGGGAAGTACAACAAAATCTGGGTGTGCTTGTATATCAGTCACTGAAAGTAAGCATGAAGGAACAGCCGGCAGTGAAGAAAGCTGATGGCATGTTGGCTTTCATAACAAGAGGTGTTGAGTATAGGAGCAAAGAGGTCCTTCTGCAGTTGTACAGGGCCCTGGTGAGTCCACACCTGGTGTATTGTGTGCAGTTTTGGTCTCCAAATGTGAGGAAGGACATTCTTGCTATTGAGGGAGTGCAGTGTAGATTCACAAGGTTAATTTCCAGGATAGCGGGACTGTCATATGTTAATAGAATGTAGTGATTGGGCTTGTATACACTGGAATTTAGAAGGATGATGGGGGATCTTATTGAAACATATAAGGTTATTAAGGAATTGGACATGCTAGGGGCAGAAAACATGTTCCCGATTTTTGGGGAGTCTGGAACCAGGAGCCACAGTTTAAGAATAAGGGAGGGGTAGGCCATTTAGAACGATGAGGAAAAACTTTTTCACCCAGAGAATCGTGAATCTGTAAAATTCTCTGCCTCAGAAGGCAGTGGAGGCCAATTCTCTGGATACTTTCAAGGGAGGGTTGGATAGAGCTCTTAAATATGGCAGAGTCAAGTGATATGGGGAGAAGGCAGGAACGGGGTATTGATTGTGTATGATCAGCCGTGATCACAGTGAAGGGCCGAATGGCCTACTCCTGCATTTATTGTCTATTGTCTATTAAGCCAACAACATAAGTCACTTAACCTTATGAATGATATTCATGGTTAAAAAACGTAGTAAATGGGCATGTGGTCAAAATCGGCAATGGAATCCACTGAAGGCTGGGAATGCACACTGGGTCAGTCAGTATCTGTGGTGGGAAAGAGTGGGATAAATTGTAAAAAACTGCCATTTCATCAGAGTACAGTCAAAAATCTGAAACAAACAATAACAGTGATTTACTGTTCCTTCCATAGGGGGTACTGTTCCCTCCATAGCTCCATGTCTTGATGCCAGCTGAATCCCAAATAATGTTAATCTTAGTCTCACACATTCTTGACCCCAGTACCTGTTGGTTGCATTAATTATTATCAAAAGTTAAACAATAAATTATCAACTATTTAGTTAATTGCATAGAACAAAAATGTCATATTTGATCATCTAAGATGTTTAATAAGAGGAGACTATTTAAAACTAGCCTTCAAAATCCATGTCTCACCAATGAATATTAAACTTTAATTTATGAGGTGAAGAAAATGCAAAGCACGAAGAACCCAGATTCCTTACATTGCTGTGCTATTTTACCTTCCACCAAAATTTGGTATATTTGACAGGAAACAAGACTGATGCATTGCAATGCAGTGGGTATTGTGAAGAAACTCAATACTGATACTTTCATGTTTGTTTTCTAGGCCTGCACAAGAACTTGAGATTCTTCAAGGTACAACGGAAGTCTTTATTATATTACTCAATGCTGGCAGCAAGACACCTCAAATGGCCGCACCCACATAGACACACACTACAGACAGGAGAGAACTATGTACACAACATCTCCCTTTGTCCTGTGCAGCGCCACCTGCTGCATGGGAGGAGCAACGGGTCCTCCCACCCCACACAGTCCACCAAATATCACATTACCCCTTTCCATTTTGAACGTCTCCATTTAGCTGGACCTCGCTTCCCTCTTTTTTTCCAGCCTTTTTAGCATCTCACAACCCTTGCTAAAGGCTCAGACTCAACAGAGTTTTCCTCAGTGTTCTCTTTTGAAGAGATATCCGTATTTGCTTTATTTGTATGCTGTTCTTTCTCCACTTGACTGTAGTTCTTCTCGGTGGTCGTCAGCATCTTGGATGCGAATGCGATTGGTTCTTCCTTGCTGTTAGGTGCAGTTTGTGAGATTACAGCTCCATGACCATATGGTGATGCATCGGCGGCCAGCGAGATCGGCTTTGATGGGTCATAGTGGACCAAAAGCGTCTTCTGGGCGAGCATCTCCTTCAACCTGGTGAATGCACGGTCACACATCTTTGGGCCAGTGCCATTCAATGTCCTGTTTTCGAAGGTTATTCTCGCACTTACTGACCATGATGCAATCCGTAGTCGATGACAATGCCAAAGTTGATCCATCGTAGATCCAGTCGATGGCGCACAGGAATGTACCTTCTTTACCAACCACAATCAGCGGCAACATTTGTGTCATACCATTGCAGGAAACGGCGACAGTGCATTTGCCTTTCATGGGAATGGGCTGCCGTCTGTATCCGAAAAAGCGGATGTTGCCAGGTTTCAGTTTTGGCAATCTGATCCTCTCCCAGATGTCCTGACCCACTAGTGACACAGCCACACCAGTGTCCAGCTGGAACTGTAGATCGATGTTTGAGACCTGCAGCAAAATCCTCGTCTTGTCGGTGATTGTAGACACACCGAGCACTTCAATAGGAATGGTCTCCGTGATTTGGTCGTCCGTGTTTTGTGCTTTCTTGTCCTTTCTCAGCTTTCCTACGGATTGACACATTGCCTGGAGATGACCTTTTTGGTAACAAGCATAACAAATGGACTTGATATACGGGCGCTCATGGTGATTATGAGCAGTCGAGCCGCACCGGTAGCAGGGTTTCGATCCTCCCCCCACAGGGGAACGGCTCTTCTGAAACTGTCCCACCTGCTCTGGATTTGCTTTGGGTCGATCAACTATCTTCTGGCGTTGCGAACGACTCTGACGACCTGTATGCACCTCTTGAGGGAGCCTCGACGCTGTTTCGCCAGCCATTTTGTGCACTTCTTTACTCAGCAGCTCGGCCATCTTAGCACAATGCAGCACATTCTTCAATGAGGCATCCGATTCGTTGAGAATTGGCCGCTGGATGAAAGCGTGCCGGCAGCCGATGACCAGTCTATCCCGCAATGCATTGTCTTGCCACTTTTCGCAGCATTGAATTTTAAAATCACATGCCTTTACCTTGGTGCAAAGTTTGGCAAAAAAATTGGTGATCGATTGCCCTTCCTGTTGCACCGTCCTGTAGAAATCAAGGCGAGCTGAGGGGGAAATTTCAACTTTCTTCGAAATGCAGCTGCAAAGTGATTTCAGCATATGAGGCTTCAGTTACTTCTTCTGCAAGTAAATTTTGAAGCAAGGTAAAACTTTCTGGAGACATTGATGAACACAAGAGAGCCTTCTTCCTCTGGTTGTAATTTCCATACTTTCAAAATAAAACTCAGCTCGCATTAAATACGACGCCCACCTTTCTCGCTCGGGATCGAAACGATCGGTTTGCCAAGACATGTTAGTTTGAGTATACTACAGAACTAAAAAAAAAAATATTTTGTTTTAAAATTGAAAAATAGGCTCTTATCTGGGTCTTTGGATGCAATCCAAAGTAACCCACCCTTGACACCACTTTTGTGTTCATTTTCTAGGTCTGCACAAAAACTTGAGAGTCTTCAAGGTACAACAGAAGTCTTTATATATATTACTCAATGCTGGCAACAAGACAACTCAAAATGGCCGCGCACACACACACAGATACACACAGACAGGAGAGAACTATGAACATAATATCTCCCTTTGTCCTGTGCAGTGCCACCTGCTGCACAGGGGGAGCAACGGGTCCTCCCACCCCACACAGTCCACCAAACATCACAGATACCCTTGTCTAGATTCCACCTGTAGATTGAAGACACATCTGAAGTATGCTTCCTGTTATTGTTAGAATAGGCAATGGTCAACTCCAACAGGACAGACTCAAACATTTCTTCTGCTCGTTCAACTGCATTACAGATTCTGAATGTTCCACCATTGGCATTCAGGGAAATGAATTGTCCCCTGTTGCTGGGTTACACAAAAAGCTGGAGAAACTCAGCAGGTGCAGCAGCATCTAAGGAGCGAAGGAGATAGGCGTCGTTTCGGGTCGAGACCCTTCTTCAGACTGTCCCCTGTTGCTTCCTACTCTTTCCTTCAATGCCCGGCGTTATTCGTGACTGGATGTGGCAACATTTGATCCATTGATTGTGGGATCGCATAATTCTTTTTTACAGACACAGTTTTCACTCCCACACAATTAGTACTACTTTATCAGATTAGTACTTTTTTTATGTGCTCTGTGCTGCTCCCGGATTATTCTTCCATGGCCGTCATTGAATCAATGTTGGTGCACTGGATTGTTGATAATGTTGCAAAGAGCAGTCATAAATACCAGGAATTCTGTTGTTGCTAATAATCTATGTTGCCACAAGAATGCCCAGTTTTGAGTTGCAGGATCCTAACTGAATGTGGAAGTTGCGTACTTCTTATTTATGTTTATGACCTCAAAATTAATAATGCTTTTGCTCATCCTAAAATAATAATTGCATCTCAAAATAATGATTTTTACTTCAAAGAAGAAATTTTCCAATATGATAATTTATATTTGATACATGCATTTGTCTGTTTCAAAATGCCTGCTGTGATGACACAATTCTAATAATCTCTCCTAATAGTCTTCAGTTAGTTCAAAACTGCTCTTCACGTCTTTTCCTGCACCAAATCCTTTCAATGTTATGGATCTGTATTACATTTAAATTGTTTAGTCATCTCTATGCCATTCTGTTGTTTACCTCATCCTATCTGTAATATCCACGAGATTTATAACCCTTCAATTGTTCTGTGAATCCTCTCTTCTCCTTGTTTCTCAACGTGTAATCTATCTCTTTTGGATCACTTTCTTTCCATTTCTCTTCCCTTATTAAAATCCTCCAAAATGCCTATTTTCCACGCAGTTAGCATTCTCCCTTCTAATGTCTCTCTTAATTGCACTGTGTCTGATTTATTTCAGCTTACATACAAAAGAATGGTCCATTTCACTGAAGTTGCTTTATTTATGTAAGTTGTCATCAATCTCTTGGAATGTCTATTTCCATGAATGTCTTTTTTGAAGCAGAACTCCAACTACCTTCATAACCAATTGTTAGAGGGGATTCAACATGACCAACATTTTGGTCTTTTGTGTATTGATTAGCAGGCAGCATACAAAGATCTCATGTGTTCCCAACCCAAGGGTTCATAATGTCATTTTCTCACTGATAATATTTCCTGTTGTATTTTTGTTTAATCTGTGAAGCACCTTTGAGAAACCAGTCAGACCCCAACAATGTCAAAACAACCATTGATTAATTGGACATTCCTCATTTCCATTTACTGCCAGGCTCAGTCATAATAAAAATATTTGCAACAACATCTTGCCTTAAGCTGCAAAAAGCTGCATTCCTTACATGGAGAAGAGAATGTACTGTAAACCATAAATGTTTTAAATTTGAAGGGAAACACAAAATAATTAAATTGCTATTTCAAGATGCTCGTTCGTTGAAGAAACCTCAGACTTTTGTATTAAGAAATAATCATGCAGTGTGATTGTTTTTTTGCAATTTTATATTCAGTTTAAGCAGAGGTCAGCACTGTCATCTGTGTATAAGACCAGTCTCACAGACTGATGCAACAAGGAGAAGAGCAGGGGATTTTTCCATTTGTGCATAATTTGTCCCTTAGAGTCAACGAGGCCGAAGCCCCCGCGGGCTGGAGCAATAGTGGAGAGGTCAGTGTGGCGGTCGATGGGGGTGCCGACTGTTGGACAAGGACGACCACATGGGAGTGAGGACGCCGCTTCTGAGAGAAGGAACAATGGAGGACCCGGCGTTGGGGGACCACCGTTAGGGGGGGATGGGAGATGGGGAGAACAGAGGGGGATCTGGCGCGGTACTGTGTATACTTTGTAACTTTGTCAACGCCCTTATGTGGTGACTATTTGCATACCATGATATACAAGCAAAGAATTGCACTGTGACTTGTCACATGTGGCAGTAAAGTATTAATTAATTAATTAATTAATTAATTTGTCTTAAACAAATGCCTTGCCCACTTACTTAACTGTTTGAGTTACTGCTGTGCGCAAATTAGTTCTGTATTCGTGAGAGTACAGCCACATGGCACCTCAAAAGTATTCCATTGGTGGTGCACCAGTGTTGATTTTTGGTTATTGGTAGATTTTTGGTTATTGAGTAGAGCTACTACTCATTGGAAAAAAATGTTTTTATGTCTGGCTGTTGCAGCTTTGACAGTCCAGAGGGAAGTGATTGAAAGTGTTTGTGACCAGGGTGAGAGGGGTCAGAGATGATTCTACCCGCTCACTTCCTGGTCCTTGCAGTGTACAGTTCATTAATGGAGGGAAGATTGTTAACCTTCTCAACTGATCAAACGATTTGCTGCAGCCTCTGGATGTCGTACTTGATGGCTGAGCCAAACCAGGCCATGATGGAGAAGGTGAGGACAGGCTCTACGATGGCCATATAGAATTGGACCACCATTGCGTGTGGCAGATTGTGCTTCTTCAGCTGCCGCAGGAAGTACATCCTCGGTTGTGCCTTTTTGACTGTGGAGTTGATGGTGGCCTCACATTTAAGTTCCTTGGAGATGACGGTTCCTCGGAACTTAAAATAATCCACAGATGTAACTGTGGTGTTGCTGATGGTGAGTGGGGTGAGGGGAGGGGGCGCTCTCCTAAAGTCCGCAATCAATTCCACTGTCTTAAGAGCATTGAGCTCCAGGTTGTTGCGATGGCACCAGGACACCAGCTGTGTCACTTCCTGACTGTAGGCAGATCCCTCCCCATCCTGGATCAGTCCAATCAGGCTTGTGCCATCCGCAAATTTGAGAACTTGACAGAGGAGTCAATGGAGGTGCAGTCATTGGTGTAGAGAGAGTAGAGAGGAAAGTACGCAGTGCTTCTATGCTGAGAGTCTGCGGATCCGAGATGTGGTTTCCCAGCCTCACATGCTGCTTCCTGTCTGTCAGGAAGCTGGTGATCCACCGACAGAGGGGTTCAGGCGCAGTCAACTTGGAAAGTTTGGAGTGAAGTAGCTCTGGCACAATGTTATTGAATGCATAGCCAAAATCCACAAACAAAATCTTTGCATAGGTCCCCTGGCGATCTAGGTGCTGCAGATGAAGTGCAGGCCCAGGTTGACTGCGTCATCCACAGATCTATTGGCTCAGTACGCAAACTGCAGAGGGTCCTGCAGAGGGGTCCAGCAGGGGATTTAGGTGCTGGAGGTGCTATCAATTTCTTGATAGACAATAGAAGGCATGACAATAGAAGGCATTGGGGAAGGCATGATCTGTATGAAAAGGATGGGTTGCACTTGAACCCGAGGGGAACCAATATCCTGGCGGGGAGATTTGCAAAGGAGACTTTAAACTAGAAAGGCTGGGGGGAGGGACTCAGGTAGTGGGGGCTAGGGGACAGGGTGAGGGGCAAGAGGCAGAGAAGGTAAGCACTCGGACCCAAAATGTAGGCGAGAAAGAGGAAAAAGATAATAAACAGAGAATAAGGGATGGTGGGTTTCTAAAATGTGTATATTTTAATGCTAGGAGCATTGTAAGAAAGGTGGATGAACTTAGCACCTGGATTGACACCTGGAAGTATGATGTTGTGGCAATCAGAGAAACATGGTTGTGGTTGTGATTGGAAACTAAATATTCCAGGATTTCATTGCTTCAGGTGTGATAGAATTGGAGGGACCAGAGTTGGAGGGGTTGCATTGCTTGTCAGAGAAGATATTACAGCAGTGCTTTGGCAGGATAGATTAGGGGGCTCATCTAGGGAGGCTATTTGGGTGGAACTAAGAAGTGGGAACAGTGTAGCAACACTTTTAGGGGTGTACTATAGACCGCCAAATGGGGAGCGAGAATTAGAAAAGCTAATTTTTAAAGAGATATCAGATGTTAGTAGTAAGCACAAGGTAGTGATTGTGGGAGATTTCAATTTTCCAAAAATAGACTGGGAAACACATTCTGTAAATGGGCTGGATGGTTTGGAGTTTGTTAAATGTGTGCAGGATAGTTTTTTTGCAGCAATACATAGAGGTATCGACCAGAGAAGGGGCAGTGCTGGACCTCCTGTTAGGAAATGAGGCAGGTCAGGTGACGGATGTATGCATTGTTGAGCACTTCGGGACCAGTGATCACAATACCATTAGGTTCAATATAATTATGGAGAGAGTCAGAACTGGACCTAGGGTTGAGATTTTTGATTGGAGAAAGGCTAACTTTGAGGGAATGCGTAATGATTTAAAGGGAGTGAATTGGGACATTTTGTTTTATGGGAAGGATATAACTATCATATAACATATAACAATTACAGCACAGAAACAGGCCATCTCGGCCCTTCAAGTCCGTGCCGAACAACTTTTTTCCCTTAGTCCCACCTGCCTGCACTCATACCATAACCCTCCATACCCTTCTCATCCATATGCCTATCCAATTTATTTTTAAATGATACCAATGAACCTGCCGCCACCACTTCCACTGGAAGCTCATTCCACACCACTACCACTCTCTGAGTAAAGAAGTTCCCCCTCATGTTACCCCTAAACTTCTGTCCCTTAATTCTAAAGTCATGTCCTCTTGTTTGAATCTTCCCTATTCTCAAAGGGAAAAGCTTGTCCACATCAACTCTGTCTATCCCTCTCATCATTTTAAAGACCTCAATCAAGTCCCCCCTTAACCTTCTGCGCTCCAGAGAATAAAGACCTAACTTATTCAACCTATCTCTGTAACTTAGCTGTTGAAACCCAGGCAACATTCTAGTAAATCTCCTCTGTACCCTCTCTATTTTGTTGACATCCTTCCTATAATTGGGCGACCAAAATTGTACACCATACTCCAGATTTGGTCTCACCAATGCCTTGTACAATTTTAACATTACATCCCAGCTTCTATACTCAATGCTCTGATTTATAAAGGCCAGCATACCAAAAGCTTTCTTTACTTACTTTTTAAAGAGGTTACGAGGGAAATTGATGAGGGTAAAGTAGTGGATGTAGTCTATATGGATTTCAGTAAGGCCTTTGACAAGGTGCCCCATGGAAGGTTGGTTAAGAAGGTTCAATCTTTGGGTGGTAATGGCGGAGTAGCAAGATGGATTCAACAGTGGCTGAATGGGAGATGCCAGAGAATAATGGTGGATGGCTGTTTGTCAGGTTGGAAGCCGGTGACAGTGCCTCAGGGATCTGTGTTGGGTCCACTGTTGTTTGTCATGTACATCAATGATCTAGATGATGGGGTGGAAAATTGGATAAGTAAGTATGCAGATGATACTAAGATAGGTGGTGCTGTGGATAATGAAGTAGATTTTCAAAGTCTACAGAGAGATTTGGGCCATTTGGAAGAGTGGGCTGAAAGATGGCAGATGGAGTTTAATGCTGATAATGTGAGGTGCTACATCTTGGCAGGACAAATCAAAATAGGACGTACATGGTAAATGGTATGGAATTGGAATGCTGTGGAACAGAGAAATCTAGGAATAACTGTGCATAGTTCCCTGAAGGTGGAATCGCATGTAGATAGGGTGATAAAGAAAGCTTTTGGTGTGCTGGCCTTTATAAATCAGAGCATTGAATATAGGAGTAGGGAAGTTATGTTAAAATTGTACAAGGCATTGGTGAGACCAATTCTGGAGTATGGTGTACAATTTTGGTCGCCTAATTATAGGAAGGATGTCAACAAAGTAGAGAGAATACAGGGGAGATTTACTAGAATGTTGCCTGAGTTCCAGCAACTAAGTTACAGAGAAAGGTTGAACAAGTTAGGTCTTTATTCCTTGGAGTGCAGAAGGTTAAGGGGGGACTTGATTGAGGTCTTTAAAATGATGAAATGGATAGACAGAGTTGACGTGGATAAGCTTTTCCCATTGAGGGTAGGGAAGATTCAAACAAGAGGGCATGACATGAGAATTAAGGGACAGAAGTTTAGGGGTAACATGAGGGGGAACTTCTTTACTCAGAGAGTGGTGGCTGTCTGGAATGATCTTCCAGCAGAAGTGGTGGAGGCAGGATCGATTTTAACATTTAAAAGTAAAGTGGATAGGTATATGGACGGGATGGGAATGGAGGGGTATGGTCTGAGTGCAGGTAGATGGGACTAGGGGAAGATAAGTGGTCGGCACGGACTAGAAGGTCCGTGAAGGCCAGTTTCCGTGCTGTAATTGTTATATGGTTATATGGTTATATGGATAATATACAATAGACAACAAACAATAAGTGCAGGAGTAGGCCATTCTTTCCTCTGAGCCACCACCGCAATAAATGTTATCATGGCTGATCATCACCAATCAGGGGGAGGGAGCGGGAGAAGCTTAATTGCGGGCCGGCCTGCACCGGCTCGAACCATAACCCAGCGCCCTGAGCGCGGTTGGACACACGCACGGACTGGGTGAGTGAAATATTGCGTTGGGAGAACAGGTTGCATTGGGGGAATGGGTGAATGGTGGAATATTACGTTGGGGGACCAGACATATGGGTCCCACTTGGTCTAGTATATATATATATTACTAGAAGTCTGATCTTGACCGCTTTTGGCTCACTGTGCTGTGATTTCCGTGAAAACACCATCACCTGCAGCTGTCATTTTTGGCCAGCTCGCTCAGAGCCCCCCTCCGCCTTCCTGGACCAGAGAATTTTTCCCATCGATGAAAAATCAGAGATATGTTAATGTTTCATTTTTTAAATCACCATTCTCTCTGTTGCCACTGCTGGAGGGAGGGGGAGGGACTATAAAACCAGGAAGTGGTAAGCCTCACTCAGTCTCTGCAAGATGGAGGAAGCCAATGGTGTGCCTCTCTCAGTCTCTCTGAGCTCTGAATAGCACTGAACACATGTCTACTCAACTGTGAGTGCCCTTAATGTGGTTTGAAAATGAAAATATGGTTGGTTTGAAGTAAAAAGGCGTTGACTGCAAATGGTTGTTTGAGCGGTTTGGTCGAAGTGAAAAGGCACTACTGCAAATGGTGGCTTGGGTGCTTTGGCTTCAAGTGAAAAGGCACTACTGCAAATGGTGGCTTGGGTGCTTTGCGTAACTTCCTGTTTGCACTGTATATTGATTTTGAATAAAACGCTACCACTTACGACTGTGTTTTTTGGCCATCTTACTCACTCCTCCTCTGCTCAGCAGGTGCAGGGGATTCTTCCCATCAATTAAAAAAAAAAGTGTTATTAAAGTTTTAAAAATGTTGAGAATCTCTCTCCTGTCATGAAAGCCACACCTTTTCCAGTGGGAGGGGTTATAATACCTGGAAGTGTGGCTCAGTCTCTGCATGATGGGGGAGGGAGAGGCATGACTCTGTCTGAGCTGTGAATAAACTGAACACACTGAATGTCTACTGAACTGTGAGTTTGGTGTTTTGTGTGGTTTTATGGTGGTTTCACCCTGCTTGAAATGGTATGAAGCTGCATTTGAATTTGCCGGCCTTGCACCCTGCTTGAAGTGGTATGAAACTGCACTGAATTTGGTGGCCTTGCACCTTGCTGAAAGTGGTATGAAACTGCACTTGAATTTGGTGGCCTTGGATCCAGCTTGAAGTGGTATGAAACTGCAATTGAATTTGGTGGCCTTGCACCCTGCTTGAAGTGGTAGGAAACTGCACTTGAATTCAGTGGCCTTGCACCCTGCTCGAAGTGGTAAGAAACTGCACTTGAATTTGGTGGCCTTGCACCCTGCTTGAAAAGGTAGGATAATGGATTTGAATTTGGTGGCCTTGCACCCTGCTTGAAATGGAATTTCAAGGAATAG
The DNA here is from genome assembly GCA_963514005.1 of Raja brachyura. The sequence continues at coordinate 71,317,955 of OY740784.1, forward strand.
CAATGAGTCAACTGCCAGCCCACTGGCCGTGAGTGAGCTGCCAGCACATCAGGCTTGAGGGACTGAGCTGCCACCCCAAGAACCCATATCAGTGCTCCAGAAAGCCCCCCCCCCCCCCCCACTGGCCACCAATATTGGATTTGGTGGAGAGGTGGAATATTGCGCCGGGGGACCAGCCCTCCCGTGTGAACATGGGACCCATGGGTCCCACTTAGTCTAGTAAATATATATTTGTGTGTGTATATATATGTGTATATATATATATATATATATATATATATGTGTGTGTGTGTGTGTGTATGTATACATGTGTGTGTGTGTGTATGTATACATGTGTGTGTGTATATATATATACATATGCATATATGTATATATATATGTGTGTGTGTGTGTGTGTATGTATATGCACACACACAAACACATATACATATATATATATATATATATATTGTACTTATACTGATTTTGGTTGTTGTTTATCATTGTGTTTAACGAGTACTCGGTTAACATATCTGATATGCTGCTGCAAGTAAGAATTTCTTTGTTCCGCTTCAGGGCATATAACGATGGAACATTTTTGACTCAATTCAATCTCACAGCCTCTCAGTGAACATTCATATGCTGTCCCATTGGGAAGAATCATGTTCAGCAGTCAGCGTTGCCTATCAGAAGTGGAGTCCAAATGTCAGTGTTTAATTGACCAGCAAATTCTGACACCATGTCTCGGTATTGCTCTTGCAAAAATAATGCAAAATAGTTGGTAATTCAACAATGGTGTTTCATTGAACAAAAGAACAGCTTACAGTGAAGGACAGCATAGATTAATGACTTAATTCCAAACAGGCACATGGGTTCTGCAGAATTCTATAATGAAGAATTTGTGGCAGCACACAGAGACCAGCTGGTCAAATACTACAAATCTGAAGGATGTACTCACCCATTACATACATGAACCATATCTCTTGCCCTTCCAAAACTGGTTCTGTCACATCAGAGCAGACAAATTATCCCTGCCTTGTCTATTTGTGGCACAATAAACCACTACACTGACATTGTAGACTTTAGATATTGGAGATACAGCATGGAAACAGGCCCTTTGGCCCACAGAGTCCATGCTAACTAATGATCACCCCGAACCTAGCACTATCCTACACACAATCACAATGAAATCACAATAATACATTATTAGCCAAATATGTTTTGCACATATGAGAAATTTAATTTGCCATGCAGTCATACAAATAAAAAGCAACAAAATACACAAAACACATTTTGACATAAACATTCACCACAGAGACTCCACTTTCCTCACTGTGATAGAAGGTGAAAAAAAGTTCAATCTCTTCCCTTAACTCCCCGCGGTCGGGGGCCGTGAGTCCTCCGTTGACGGGCCGATCTTCACTCTGCGGCATTTTGGGCCCTCCGCATCAGGGCAATCCAGCTCCTGCATTGGGGGATGTCAGCTCCCCCACACCGGTGAACTCCGCGTCGGGGCCGGTCGAACCACTGTTTTCGTCAGAGCTCCTGACTAGCCTCTCCCAAGACCGTGAACTCTTGATGGTAAGTTCACATGCCGCGGTTGGAGTGATCTCAGGCAAGGGATCGGCTTCGATAATAGTTCCGTGGTGGGGCCCAATGTCTGTCTTGGGAGGCCTCCAGTTCCATCAATGATAGGCCGCAAAGTGACCGGAGACGCGACCTGGAAACATTGCATCTCTGGCAAGGTATGAAATTGAAAATAAAGCTTTCCCTCCCCCACCTCCCCCACCTCCCCCCACATAAAACAAATTGGAGAACATTTGCACAAACTTCTAAAACACACTAAAACTTAAAATAAAGACGAAAAAACAAACACACTGTTGGCAGGGCTGCCAATTGTATGGCGCCCCTAGTGGTCTCTAACTGCACTGGCCAAGTGTATAGGCAACAACATATACAGTGCAACCCCGTGCTAACTAGTGCCAATTTACAATTTTACTGAAGTCAATTCAGCTACAAACCTGTACCTCTTTAGAGTGTGGGAGGAAACCGGAACACCCGGATAAAACCCACACGGTCACAGGGAGAATGTACAAACTCCATACAGACAGCACCCATAGTCAAGGTTGAACCTGGGTCCCTGATGCTTTAAGGCAGCAGCTCTACCCCTGCACCATCTGGCTTGTTTGCAGTTAAATGTACTTAATTATGATGTCTGATTTTCTTCTTGCAGCAATCTATTATTTACAATCCCACTGCTAAATTTGTAATATATGCATACCCACACATTACTTGTCCTGACCAAGAAGTGGAAGACTTATTGTTAATCTGCAGGAAGATGTTCATTTTAATTGTTCAACTCTCTAACTGCACTGGCCAAGTGTATAGGCGACAACATATACAGTGCAACTCTGCACTACAGAGGGGCTGCATTCCCAGAAAACTATCTGTTTTGCGATTCTCTGCAACACAAACCCTTGACAAAAATGTACATCAGGTCGTTTTGTTTGACATTTTGAGCTTATTTTGTTTTTTTTTACATAAATTCCATAAAAAATATTTTTTATTTTGAAGCTTGAATATTTGCATTGTGATTTGCGTATTCTCTCAGGGTGAATTTACATTTTCTGATTGGCTGTAACATGAGGTGTCACTGCACTGCAGACATTGAAACATAGAAAGTAGGTGCAGGAGTAGGCCATTCGATCTTTCGAGTCAGCACTGCCATTCAATATGATCATGGCTAATCATCCAAAATCAGTACCCCGTTCCTGATTTCACCCCATATCACTTGATATCCATTTGCCCAAAGAGCTAAATGTAACTCTCTCTTGAATACATTAATACATTTACGCTCACTCTTTGTGGCAGAACCAAGCTTTATTCTTTCAAGTTCCCTCTCTTGCATCCAACACTTGGTGAGGCAGGGAGCAATGAATCTTACCTGGGTGGGCAATTCAATGTAAATGATCATGTAGGAACACCACAGACTTATTTTAGAGGTACAGCATTGAAACAGGCCCTTGAGTCCACCGAGTCTATGCTGACCATCTTTCACACCAGTTCTATGCTATCCCACTTTCTCATCTACTCTCTACACACTAGGAGTAATTTACAGAGGCCAATTAACTTACAAAACCAAATGTTTTTGGGATGTGGGAGGAAACTGGAGCACCCAGAACAAACCTATGCTGTCAAAGGGAGAATGTACAGACAACCAAGGTCAGATCGAACCTGGGTCTCTGCCTCGGTTAGGCAGCAGCTCTACCAGCTGCACTACTTGCCAATGTTTATAGTCAAAGAACATTTCCGCTCACCGTTTGCTGGATATTAGGTGAGAATTCTGACAAAGTGTTGAAGGAGGAAGCTGGCAGACTGAGATGGACAATTGATGTAACACCAACTTGAGAGAAAAACTTGATCTTGTTCTTGCAAATTCACCAATTAGCAAGAGTAATCACTGCATGGTCAGTGTCCACGTGAATCATGTGATTATACCACCAAGGATTGTACAGTTCAGTAATTGGTCCTTTGGCCCATCGCGTCCATGCCGATCAAACTGTATGAAAGAAACAAGCTGTGTGTGTGAGGAGAAAAGGACAAAAACATCTTCTGGTGAAAGACCAAGATAAAGGCACAGGAATCGGACGCGCCTGGAGTGGAATACAACCATTAACACAGACTGCTTGGCTGAGTAGTTTTATGGCCTTGAGTATATGTTGTATATAATTGCCTCAATTTCATTCTCTATCATTAGAATTATTTGATAAGATTGGCCTTTTTTCATGCTCCATTAAAAAAAAGTGCTATTTATTGAAAGTGCAAATCAACTATGAGAATAAGCAAAAAAAAAACCCAAATGCATTAACATTCATGAAATGACATTTTAATAAAACCTTGGAGCATTGCTGTTGCAGTTTCTTCATGACCTTTCCAACAACTCCCTGTTGCATTCTGAATTCTGCTAATTCTCCATCTTTGTTGTCTCCTGTGCTTTAAAACGGAAACTGTTGCACCTGCATCATTATACCAGTAATCTAGACTTAAAGCCCAGAATAAAATAATGTACAGTACATTTGTGAACGGTGGAGGCAGGATGGTGAGGGGTAAAATGGCAGTGTGTAAGATTGGTGGGTGGAAGCAAATAATGAAACCCTACTGATCAGACTGTGAAGGTCTTACTACTGCTGAATGATATTAGGTAAGAGTTATTACTCTTGATGTTTTCCAATGCAAAAAAAATAAATATTATTTCCAGTTCTGCTCAACCTCTAACTGTTCGGTTAGTTAATGGCACAATAGCTTAAAAATTCTACTACATGACCTGATATTTATGTAAGCTGCATGATATAATTTCCAAGAAAACAATGATTAGTAATAGAAATTTGGGGATGACCTGGTGCCTTCTATATTCTGTTGTGCTGAAGGAAAGCAGGAATTTAATTGTCCTATCTGGCACACATGAGAATAAACTCTCTTGGATAATGATGTTTGTGATTTTCATTTTGGGGAAGATAGACACAAAATGCTGGAGTAACTCAGCAGGACAGGCAGCATTTGATTTTTATTACTTGTCATTCGAACCTCAGAGAGGCTCGAATGAAACTCCGTTTCTACAAGCCATACAAGCACCACAAAAAAACACACAAACAATTCAATTCACACAAACATCCATCACAGTGAATCTCCTCCTCACTATGATGGAAGGCAAAGTCTTCTCTCTCCCCCGCACCATTTCTCTCCCAAGGTCGAAGCCCCAGGTGGGCGGTGTTAAGTCCCACGGCCATTGAAGCAGCGCCGGGCGATGTACGGCACCGCTCTAGGCCCAAAGGTCACGGTTGGAGCCCCCGGCGGGCGCTGGAATGTCCCGCGGCCATTAAAGCCACGCCAGGCGATGTACGGCCCCGCTCCGGGTCGTTCCAACCCCGTGACACAAGCGGGAGATGTTGCGTTGCGGGAGCTCCGGAAAGCGGTCTCCCACCCAGACCCGCGAGCTCCCGATATCCAGACATCCCAACAGTCCACCTGTCTGCAGTTGCAGCTGGAGCTGGAGCTGGAGCTCCAGATTCGGGCCGCAGCAGCGAGCCACCACCGCTGCCCACGCTCCAAGGCCGGCCAGCCTCACAACGGTGAGTCCGCAGCTCCACAGGCTCAGTGACTGGAGCCCGCAGGTCGTCCCGGTCGGAGACCGCTCCATGGTGCTAGGCCCCAATGACAACGGAGACCTGACAGGGAAAAAGTCGGGTCTCCCGTGCGGGGAAGTGATTTTAAAAGTTTCCCCTCCCCCCCACCCCCCACACATATACAGTTAGAAACAATACAAAAAAGACACGAACAACTACATTTAACTAGACAAAAAAAAAAAAAGACAGACAGGCTGTATGGGCTGCTACACCGTGAGTCACGCCCGCCCACTGAGGATCTCTGGACAGAAGGAATTGGTGAAGTTTCAGGTCAAGATCCTTCTTCAGATTTTGTGTCTATGTTCGGTGTAAACCAGTATATGCTGTTCCTTCCTACACATTTTCTTTGTGTGTCCTTATCGTGGAGGTTTTCACATAAGGACAAATGCTGAGTTATAGAAATAGTCGCAAGTTATTTATCTGGATTTCAGGATAGGGGCAGGAGTTAGCCATTCAGCCCTTCGAGCCAGCACCACCATTCATTGAGATCATGGCTGATCATCCACACTTAGTACCCCGTTCCTGCCTTTTTCCCATATCCCCTGACTCTGCTATCTTTAAGAGCTCTAACCAACTCTCTCTTGAAAGCATCCAAAGAATTGGTCTCCACTGCCTTCTGAGGCAGAGAATTCCACAGATTCACAACCCTCTGAGAGAAAAAGTTTTCATTCTATTCCTAGCATTTCCTGCAGTTGCAAGGGAAAGTGCCAGGAGATGGGGTGTTTTGGGTGTGAAGGAATGAATTGACCAGGGAGTTATAGAGGGAGCATTCTCTGCAGAAAGCCGAAAGGGGAGGAGATCGGAAGACATGGCCAGTGGTGGGATCCCGTTGGAGGTGGTGAAAATGTCAGAGGATTATTTGTTGTATGTGACGGCTGGTAGGGTGGAAGGTGATGACAAGGGGGACTCTGCCCTTGTTACGAGTGGGGGGATGGGGAGTGAGAGCAGAGTTACGGGGTACAGAAGAGACCCTGGTGAGAGCCTCATCTATAGTAGAAGAGGGGAGACTCCATTCCCTCAAGAATGAGGACATCTCCGATGCCCTGGTTTGGAACACCTCATCCTGGGTGCTGATGCGGCATAGACGGAGGCATTGGGAGTAGGGGATGGAGTCCTTACAGGAAGCATGGTGGGACGAAGTGTAGTCCAGATAGACATGGGAGTCAGTGGGTTTATAGTAGATGTCGGTCAGTAGTCTGTCACCTGTGATGGAGATGGTGAGGTCTAGAAATGGTAGGGAGATGTCGGAATTGGTCCAGTGTATTTGAGTGCCGAATGGAAGTTAGTGGTGAAATGGATGAAGTCAGTGATTTCTGTATGGGTGCAGGAGGTAGCACTAACGCAGTCGTTGTGGTAGCAGAGGTAGAGTGCGAGCATCGAGCCATGGTACGCCTCGAACAGGGATTGTTCGACGTACCCTACAAAGAGGCAGGCATAGCTTGGGCCCATGTGTATGCTCATATCTACACCTTAGACATGGAAGAAAAATTGTTACGGGTAAGGACCAGATCTGCTAAGCGGAGGAGAGTATCAGTAGGTATGTCTGGTGGGGGATGGAGGTGTAGAGTGACTGGACAACTACGGTGAAGTCATGGAGGAGACGAAGAGTGTGTGAGGTGTCTTGAACATAGGTAGGGACCAGGGGGATAGGATGGAGTCGGGGTATGTGGTCATACATTTGGCGGGGCACGAACAGGCAGAAACAATGGGTCTGCCAGGGCAGTCAGGTTTGTGGATTTTGGGGAGAAATTTTTGGGTATGGTCAAGGATAAGTAGGAGGAGGTGTCTGAGAGTTGGTGTGTGGTCTCAGCCTTGTAGAGATCAGCGCGGCAGACTACCACAGCACCTCCCTTGTAAGCGGGTTTGATAACACAGTCTGGGTTATTGCGGAGTGAGTGGAGGGCTGTATGTTCAGGGGGGAAGAGGTTAGAGTGAGAAAGGTGAGTGGAAAAGTTGAGGCGGTTGATGTCCCGCCGACAGTTTAAAATAAAAAGATCTAAATCCGGTAGTTGGCAATGAGGGGGAGCCCAAGAGGTGGGGGTCCGTTGGAGATAGGAGAAGGGATCATCAATGGGGAGCGAGGACTCCTTCACATGCAAAAACACTTTGATGCGGAGGCAATGGAAGAAGAGCTCCACGTCGTGGCGGAAGCGGATCTCATTGAGGTGGAGACAGAGGGGAACAAAGGTGAGGCCTCTGCTGAGGACAGACCATTTGGTTTCTGAGAGGGGGAGATCAGGGGGATGGTGAACATATGGCAAGGATGGGCGTTGGGGCCGGAGGAAGGCAGGTGAATGGACTGAGGCCGAGGTGATATCTGGTAAAGGGGTGATGGGTGGTCAGGGGGGTATGAGGACTATAGTGTTGGTAGGGAAGAGCTGGGGTCACATGGTTTGTGGTGGAGGGGGCAGACCCAGTGGAACAACCACTGAGGTTCCCTGTGCTGGGGGGGAGGGGGGGGGAGCACTAGGACCCAGCACAGTTAGATCCCGTAATGTCAGAGTCTGCAGCGTGGAGACGTCTGGCCCAGTGCTGAGCCAAGGACTCAGGTCAAGTGACGGCTGCGGCCTGCTGGACAGCGGAGGCATGGTGACGGTCGGTAGAGTTGATGGCGGAGGCCCGCGGGCTGTGGAGTCTGAGGTCCCAATCAGCGGAAGGCCTGTGAGGTGGCGAGGTTCGCCGGGTCCGGTGAGGCGGCGCGGTTCAGCAATCCTGGTGAGGCAGAGAGGTGAGGCAGTCCCAGTGAAGCAGAGAGGTTCGGCGGTCCCGGTGAGGCGGCAATGTGAGGAGGTCCCGGGGAGGCGGAGAGTTTCGGCGGTCCCATTTTGATGGAGATAGTTGGAGGAATTGGGAAGGTAGCGAGGGTTGGCATTATCGGTGAGGGGTGATAGTCAGAGTTACCGGTGAGGCAGTGAGGATCGGCGTAATCGGTGGGTCGGTCGGAAGTAGCGGCAACGTGGAGGTCGGCGATGGCGGCGTCTTCGGTGGTCCGGGTCTGAGGTCGGTCGGGAGGCGATGAGTGCTGGTGCTGCTATTCGAGGCAAAGATGGCATCGCAGGGCTCGGCATGGTGGTGTTCGTGCAGGCGGCGCGGACAGTGTCAGGCCGATTCCCGCGACGCCTTCTTTGCCATGAGGAGCAGCACCGCACTCACCGCCTCCCGAAATGCTACACATGTTGTTTTACCTCCCCAGTTGACTCCATCCATGGACCTAAACAGTCTTTCCAGGTGCGGCAGAGGTTCACCTGCAACTCCTCCAATCTCATCTATTGCATCTACTGCTCTAGGTGTCAGCTGCTCTACATCGGTGAGACCAAGTGTAGGCTTGGCGATCGCTTCGCCCAACACCTCCGCTCGGTTTGCAATAACCAACCTGATCTCCCGGTGGCTCAGCTCTTCAACTCCCCCTCCCATTCCAAATCTGACCTTTCTGTCCTGGGCCTCCTCCATGGCCAGAGTGAAGCCCACTTTAAATCGGAGGGGCAGCACCTCATATTTCGCTTGGGTAGTTTACACCCCAACGGTATGAACATTGACCGTCAATTTTAGGTCGTCCCTGCTTTCTCCTTCTTTCCCCTCCCCTTCCCAGCTCTCCCACAGCACACTGTCTCCGCTTCTTCCTTTCTTCTTCCTGCCCTCTCACCCCTACATCAGTCCGAAGAAGGGTCTCGACCCGAAACGTCACCTATTTCATTCGCTCCATAGATGCTGCCTCACCCGCTGAGCTTCTCCAGCATTTGTGTCTACCTTCGATTTTCCAGCATCTGCAGTTCCTTATTAAACAATCCACATCAATGTAGTTTGGAGGTTATTTGGAGGTTTAAGAATTCAGAATATCAATAATGTACCTTGGGCCAGATCTATGTCAAGATGTTAGGAGGGCAATCAACGAAAACATCCCTAACCAGTCTAAAGAAGGGTCTCGACCCGAAACGTCGCCTATCTCCTTCGCTCCTTAGATGCTGCTGCACCCGCTGAGTTTCTCCAGCCTTTTGTGTACCAACGAAAACTTAACTTGACTTGGGAGCAGTTTGCAAAACAAGTCATCAATCAGTGACAGCTGGCTTCACAATACCTTTATTATCGATGAACTTCAAAGTTACTTCAAGCTACTTCAAGAACTTCAAGCTAGCTCAGAGAATCTCTGTGAAATTGATAAAGCCAAAAAAAATCAGGAAAGTTGTGACATTAATTTTATCACAGTAAGGGCCTGTCCTACCAGCATCCGACTCCATGCGATGAACGCGATCAAACTAGAAGCGGCGACCTCGCGGAGGTCGGGTGATCCCCTGTACAGGGCCGTTCCCACCAGCATGCGCCTGCATGCGGCAAGCGCGACCAAACCAGCAGCGAGGGCCACGCGGAGGTCGGGTGAGTGGTGCAACGCGGCGCAAAGTGAGGCGAACTTGGAGCGAAGTCTTAAGGTGAGTTCGCCAGGACAGAGAGGGGCACACAGAGATGGGCACAGAGGCACACACACAGAGGGCCACGGAGCCACACATAGAGGGTCACGGAGGCACCTACAGATAGGTTCACGGAGGCACGATGTCGAGGCGGTGTGTTATGCGTCGAGGTGACTGCGAGCCGCCAAGCCGTTGCCGCGCGGAATTTTTGAACATAGTCAGTTTTTCGGAGCCCCGCGCGATGTCGGGACGAACTCCGTACAATTCCGCACGGCTCCGGCGATTGAAGTGGGACCGGCCCCGCGATGCAGGACGGCTCAAGCAACCACGTTAGGTCGCGCTAATTGCATAGAGTTGCATGCTTGTAGGACAGGCCCTGTACTCACTATACCAGAGAAAAGTCACGGCTTTTTATTGAAGCACATTTCTGCACATGAAGCTGATAGATGGTACATGAGAGGGATCATTTTGGTTGTTTTAACGAAAGCTATCACTTCAGATACCATTCATTGAACAGGAAAATTAGAATACAAATACTATCTTGTCCACATTGAGAGGAAACAGTCTTTAGGCATCAAGAAAGTTGCTCTCATAGAGAAACTCTAGAACTGTTTAGAAGATACTGACTAACGTAGTTAAAACGGCGTCAGTAGTCTGGCCTACTCTTTGGTATCCACTTTGACATGTGATGAGAAATCAAGCCGCTGCAATGAATTTTCCTCGACTCATGAGATGTCAGTGGAGTTCTGAAAACCATAATGAAAACAATAGATGATTTTACTTCGGAGTCACGTGAGTGATTCTGTGAAGAACCCCACCAGTCCGCATGCGCATCATTATGCCTTTTTGCAAGGCTCAGCGACAGACTGGGAGGTGCAACGGTCCTGCCAGCGGTAAGTTTAAACATGCAGGTAAGTTTTCTATTTCTTACCAGGTTCTGTTTTTTCTTCCAGGAACCTCTTCTTATAGAGGTTTCCTGGTGGATATTGTCGAGAAGTCCGGCGAGCCGCAGGGAAACCGGCTTGGGCTGTGGGGAGACTCCGGAATCAGGGGAGCCGGCGGCCATCGGGTTCGCGACTCCAGTCGCTGACAATGTTATCAGCGGCTTCCAGACCACCATGGTTCCCGTGGAGAGGTAAATCCAGGAGGCGGTATCACTACCAGAGTCGCTGACAATGCGGTCAGTGACTTACAGACCGCCGTGGTTCCCGTGGAGGGTTAACTCCAGAAGGAAGGCGGTATCAGCGGCTCCCACGCTGCTGTGGTCCCCAGTATAACCAACAATAAAGCAGTCAGGCCTATGGACTCGGAACGTGTCGGGCTGGGAGGATTCCCCTCGGTGATAATTAACATTTTGGGCTAAACTGGATGGAGTTCCTAATGGAAAGGATGTTCCATCAAGACACACTCCAACAGGAGGAGTAGTGTCAGCACCGGCCTATGGGAGAGCCCGCGCCAGCAGCGCCTATTCAGGGCTGCTTAATTGGACGGTTGTCCAGGATGGAGTTCCTAATGGAGAGGATGTAGCAGTTGACTGCCTGCCCCTTTTCCGGGGTTATGTCCGTGCTCGCGTGTCCCTGGAGTGGGAACACGTGGTGTCCACAGGGACTGTGGAGGCCTTCCGTGAACGCTGGTCGCCGCAGGAGGTCGAATGTATTATTGATAGAAATGTTAATATTTTAAGTTGATAACTTTCTTTGTAAAATGCCAATATAGGCATTCTTTGATTGTGTTAATACTTTGTATTTGTTTGTTCTGATTAAAAGCATTTTGTAAAAAAAAAAAAAAAAATGGAGAGGATGTTCCACCAAGACACACTCCAACAGGAGGAGTGGTGTCAGCGCCGGCTTATGGGGGAGCCCGCGCCAGCAGCGCCTATTCAGGGCTGCTTAATGTCTCCCTCTTGGAGGAGGAGAGCATGCGGGGCAGAATTATTCTGCCGCCAAGTATGTTCCATTCTGGTATAGATCTGTTGGAAGGCCAAATCAGCACAGGTACCCTCAGGGACCTGCCTACGATCTCCCCCTTTATGGAGTGGAGTGTGAATGGTCAGTAGGTAACTGCCTTCAAATTCTAAAGTATGTCCGTGGAACATATATATTGGTTCAAGGCAATCCTCGCAGATGAAGGTGTTGCGCCAGAAGAGTTGGTTACCAGCCGTTGGCAGAATACCTGGAAGGAGTCAGAGTTCCCCTCACGCTACAAGTGCCGGCAGTGAACAGAGCTCCAGCAGCCGAATCTTCTAGTCAGGTACACACACAATACTATTATTGTCACTGCACAATACTAATATTCCAAGCAGGTTTGGAATTAGGCCCAGTATTGTCTTTTAAGGCAGGCTCAGTATTATGGCCAGGATCGCTTCAAGACAGGACGAAATATGGCCAGAGTTGTCTTTCATGGCAGGTTTAGAATTATGGCCAGAGTTGCCTTTAGAGGCAGGTTCGGAATTATGAGGTAGGCTCATTTTTATGGCCAGGATTGTCTTCCAAGATAGGCTCGGAAATCGGGCCAGAGTTGTCATTCCAGGCAGGCACGGAATGATGGCAGACGTGGGCGTTCATTGTTATGATGGAGAAGGTCGTGTAACACGTATGTGCAGTATCAACTTTCCGAATAGGAAACTTTGTTACTGACTAACAACTGATTTTCATAAGGATCTCAAAAATACATTCTATTCTGACGAAGGGTCTCGACCTGAAACGTCGCCTATCTCCTTCGCTCCATAGATGCTGCTGCACCCGCTGAGTTTCTCCAGCTTTTTGTGTACCCTCAATTCAACAGCATCTGCAGTTCCTTCTTTAACATTCTATTCAGTCACATGGGTGCAATCAAGTAAAAGCATCCTGTACTAACTTACATAATCTCATTTGCCACTGGTGTATCATCAAGTACAGATCAATAACAACACAGAATGAGTGTTGGATCACCAAGTGTTTATGAAATTATGGTTTGATGGAACACCGAATATTGATGTGATGTTTCATGCTTATTCACAGCTGCAAAACTATGTGGCATAACAGTGGCGAGAGATACATTATCGCTACAAGAAGGAGGAATATTCGTTATGTCTTCCTCCATTTTGCCCATCAGTCGGATCTTGAAATAAAGTCAGCAAGATCCCGCTTAGGCTTTCGTACTGGCTGTCTGCACTATGCAGCCTTGATTCCTGTTTGTCAGGAATATTAATACAACCTTGTACGATTATTCTAAATGTAAAGCTTTGCTGGTCAGCCTCTGCATGATAAAATCAATTTATTATTTTGCAGATTTTGAGTGGACTGCTCCTACGGCTGGGGTTGTCACACCGACCCATGTATGTGCTCACTGCAGAGGACAGGGATAGCATCCCAAAAACACAGTACAGTTCTTCTCCATGAGATGGGAAGAACTTTGTTTAATGCTATGTTGCATTTAATACGGTACACATACTGACGACTTGAAGTTCATTTTCCAATAGGTCTTTGACAATAATTGAGTTATAGGGCCATTAACTGTGCTTAATGTGCCTTTCCATCATATTTGCTGCAGCGAATTGGATCCACTCTGTCGGGCTCACCCCGGATATCGAGTTTGTAAAGGATCATTAACACAGGTTACCCCAGGACAAGTACAGGGCAGTATGGGATACTGACATTGTGCTGGCACTGCTTCACTGGGAACTCCAGATACATCCTAGCTTTGGCTGTCTCATAAGGTGGTTATCCTCATGGCGCTGGTCTCTGCGCAATGGGTCCAGTCACTACATAATTTCGACTGGACAGGATGGTTACATCTGCAAATAATATTATATTTTATGCTTTAGTTAAGCAGAGCAGAAGGGGAGTCTGGTCCCAAACTAGTTTCATGACATATTTAGCGACCTTCAGTTATGTGAGGTCACACATTTACAACAATATGTCAAGGTCACCAAGAGCCTAGAGGCTCTGAACTAGCAATGTTGTTAGTTCCAAAAAGCTTTATAAGAAGGTGTCAGTTCAGACAATCCCCAGGCGGTGAAACAGGGTTTGGTTTATATAGGAGTAGATACGAATTAAATCATTCCATCAGGTCTGCTACAGCATCAGTAGCAAGGGTTATTTACATTCCGGTGGACCACATCCGAACAGCTGCAGGACGGTCAAACGAGCAAATCTTCCAAACACATATAATAACCCATTGTCAGACCAGGGGGTTTTTGCGAACTCTATTTTAGGTTCAGTTGTATAGTCCTTCTCGGATGAGAGGAGTTACTATTATGATTATTTATTCATTATGAATGTTTCCCTCATCTGTCAATGAAGCAGTTGTGGTTGTGTAGACTCCTTTCTCATGGCATGAAATCACAGAGCTTTGAAATCTTCACGGAATCATTCACGTGACTCCGAAGTAAAATAATAAGATTAAATGAGAACTTACCAGTTTGAAGTTTGATCTTTATTTTATGAGGAGTAACGATGAGGGATTACGTGCCCTCCGCTCCCAACCCTCATATCACAAGAGTCATCTGGTAGTTCTAGGTTTATAATCTTACCATGTCACTTCAATTACTGTTATCTGTGATTTTACACTGTACTTTGAAGATTGACGCGCATGCGGACTGGCGGGGTTCTTCACGTAATCCATCATCGTTACTCCTCATAAAATAAAGATCAACTTCAAACTGGTAAGTTCTCGTTCAATCTTACTATTTTTAGCCAAACCTCAGAGTAATAAAAATGCTTAATGTTACTCATGCAAATAATCTATTTGGGCTAATTTCAGTGTAGAACTGGGCAGAAATACTCTGCCTGTGTGGAGGTAAGGCACAGTCAGTTTTTTTTTTCCACAGGGGATATTGTTTTTTTTAAGCGGGGATATTGTTGTCACTTATTGGCTTTAATTTAATCCCATCAGAATGATGACCCCTTTCTTATTTCTAACCTGTTTAATATTATGTGTGTTGTGTCTGCATGCACAATGGTTAAAGAGTGGAATAAAAAGAGGTGAATATTTATTTGCAACGTTCTGCGTCTCAATAGTCTCAATATTCCTTGCACTGTCTACTATCAGAACAACTACTGTGCACAGAGACTTAATACATAAACAGACCAAATAATATCAATAAACAGGCTATTTGTATCCAACTTAGATCCATCATCGCCGTGCGATGACATGCACTCGTTTTTAAAGTTGTATTTATCTCTTATCCTTATTTTCAGTCTGCCTCTGCTTCGTCTAGTCTCTTTCCAGCCCCATCCAGTGTACAAGAAAGAATTTTCAGTCAATTCTCTTTCGCAGACAAATACATGTACTCACAAGACAGCTGTTTGTGCATTATTTTAATGTAGGCCATAACCTGTTTATATTTTATGCTTGAGTGTCTTCATTAAAAAATGGCAGAGGGACAGTTAAACATTCAAAGTTACTGCCGACAACATTTTCTAGATTTATATCATGCAGCATCCCTCTTGATATATGAAACCCACATTATCAAATCTCCAGTAGTTTTTATTACGAGGTATTATAAGGGTTCAGATGCAATGGGCGTCAAACACAATCACTGCTTAAATCTTTCTGAAGTGTGCCCACATGCTTCTGCTTGCCTTCTTAAATAATCAGAAGTTCATTCATATTCAATTCACAATGCACAATTAGGAATCCATAATTCAAAGACAATGAAAATGCAAATTATATAACAAATTTCACTTGCTGCAAATATTGCATGTTCTGTTATGGAGTGTGCCCATTAAAACCCACAGATTCAAATGTCGTCTTTATAACTAATAGGATGACTCCCTGGAGTGCAAGAAATTGAATAAGCTGAGATAACTGCCAGCATGGACGGGAGGGTCATTGAGCAACAGTTTCCAGGCAACATATCTTCCCGAATGCCCAGGAATGGGAATCATGACAAAATTGTTAGCTTTTCATAACACAGATCTAACGGGCGGAATATTTGTCATCACTTTCTTACAAGGGTGCCTTTTCTCACCTTCCTCACCATCCTTTTAGGTGGGTAAGATGGCCTAGAAACCAAGTGTGATATTACTGTTATTGAAATAAATATAAAATATTAAAACAGGGAACTAACGGTCAAACTGCATAGTTGGGGACACAGCTACTGAAGGAAGTTGACAGCATCAGAAAGTATTAGCCATGGGGAAAGGCTGGTTGGACCTGAGGTTGGTTCCTTTTGAATAGTGCACATGGCGGGAGATTTAATTGAGGTGTGTAAAAATGTTTAGGAAAGAACTATTTGTTTTAGTGGAGAAATGGGTAACAATGGAGCATTTAGTTCAGTTTTGTTTAGCAATGCAACGTGAAAACAGGCACTTTGGCCCACTGAGTCTGCACCGACTAATGATCACCCATACACTAGTGCTATCTTACACATTAGGAGCAATTTACAGAAGCCGATTAAGCCACAAACCTACAAACCTACAACCTTGCACGCCTTTGGAATGTGATAGGAAACCGGACCTACAACCTTGCAAGTCTTTGGAATGTGATAGGAAACCAGACCTCCCGGAGAAAACCCATGCAATCACAGGGAGAAGGTACAAACTCCATACAGATTGCACGAGTAGTCAGGATCAAATCCAGGTCTCTAACTCTGTTAGGCAGCAATTCTACTGCTGCACATTGTGCCACCCAAATTTAAGGTCTTCAGAACCATAATTGGTAAAATTGTACTGAAGTGATAAAGACATTTCTATCCATTACTAGACAAAGTGGGACCTGTTGGGTCCCAGCTTCACAGTTGAGAGGGCTGGTCCCCCAATGCAATATTCCACCTCTCCACCAATTCCAATACACACACACACACACTCACACACACACCTACATATACACACACACACACACACAGATTCACACACCCTCCAACTCACACACACACACCCTCCAACTCACTCACTCACTCACTCACTCACTCACTCACTCACTCACTCACTCACTCACTCACTCATTCACTCACTCACTCACTCACTCACTCACTCACTCACTCACTCACTCACTCACTCACTCACTCACACTCACATACACACTCACACATACCCACACTCACACACGCATACCCACACTCACATACACACTCACACACACACACACACTCATACATACTCACACTCACACATTTATACTCGCTCACACACACGCTTACACACACACATACTCTCACACAAACACACATACACTTACACACACTAGATACACTCACACACACATACACTCACACACACCCACATACACACACACTCACACACTCACATACACACTCACACACACACACACTCATACATACTCACACTCACATACACACTCACACTCGCACGCACACGCACACTCACACTCACACATACTGACTCACATACCATATATATGACAGTAAACTTTCTTGAATTTACTCACACGGCTGCGTGTGACCTCTCCACTGTGGGGCTTCCCCAGTCAGTGGCCCATCCGCAATCATTGTGACCTCTGCACTTATCGGAAATTACGCAATCAACACGACCTCTGCACTCACCGGATTACTCAATCAGCACGACCTGGCCATTAAGCGGAAGTCATGAAATGAGCGGGACTTTTGGACTAAACACAGTCGGATCTAATAAGGCATTTATTTCTTCCAAACACAGTCAGACCTAATAAAGGGTACAGAAAATGCTGGAGAAACTCAGCGGGTGCAGCAGCATCTAAGGAGTGAAGGAGATAGGCAAACCTTCTTCAGACTTCGGCCCAAAACGTTGCCTATCTCCTTCGATCCATAATTTGTTGCTGAGTTTCTCCAACATTTTGTACCCTCGATTTTCCAGCATCTGCAGTTCCTTCTTTAACAGACCTAATAAAGCATTGATTCCTTCCAAACACAGTCTGACCTAATAAAGCATTGCAGTTTTCAGCACAGGCAGGGCAGCAGGCCAAACAACTCATGGCATTGTAATTTCATTTCATTTCATTTCCAATTAAGCATTGCACTTTCAAGCACAGGCAGGGCAGCAGGACAAACAACTCATGGCATCATTATTAAGGACTAACAAATCATTTATTGCAAACACATTGCAGACTCACAGTTCAGTTGATTCACAGCTTAGAATGACTGTTGTGGCCTCTCCCTCATGATCTAGCAGAGTGACTGACTCACGTTCAGGCATCTGGGGTTTTATAGTCCTGCCCCCCCTCCTCCCCCTTGGAAGGGGCGTTACCTTCATCACGGTGATTGATAGGCGAGAGGATCTCAAGATTTTTTAAACACTCATATCTTTTTTATTTTTCATCGATGGGAAAATTCCTCGGGGCCTGCTCAGCGGAGGAGGACTGTGAGTAAGATGGCCAAAAATCACAGGGATACAGGGTAGCATTTTTTCTAAAATCATATACAGTGCAGACAGGAAGTGGTCAAGATGAGACTTATATTTATATAGATATGTTGAGGGACTAAAACTCATTGGCTCTGGAGCCAATGGTGGAAGAAACTCATCAGTATATTTAAATACAGCTGGATGAACAATGGAATACTAGAATCCATAAAGAAGGACAGCATGGTGGAGCAGCTGGTAGAGCTGCAGCCTCACAACGTCAGAGACGCAGCTCAATCCTAACCTTGGTGCTGTCTGGGGGAAGTTTGCATGTTCTCCCAGTGACAGCATGGATTTCCTCTTGGTGCTCCAGTTTCCTCTTGCATCTAAAAAACATGAAGATTTATTGGTGAATTGGACTGTAAATTGTCCCTAATAGGTAGGAGATGGATGCGAAAGTGGGAAAACTTAGAACTACTGTGAACAGGTTGACATGTGCTAGGTGGGCCAAAGGACTCGTTTCATGCTCTATCTTTCAATCGATCGATCAATCAATCAATTTACTGTGAGGTGAGAAATGAGAAAGGTCTGAAAATTTGATTTTTGGTTGCATGGTCCTGGAATGGCCTCTGAGCAGGGGATTTCTATAAATGTCTCTTATTTTTGGTATATTTGTAATGATAATTATCTTGTCTTCACTGTGTTTCCTATTTCTACCCCTCCTTTGTCTTCAAACAGCCCCTATTATGTTCACTATCTCAATCACTATTTCTCAGAATAAATTGTCAGCTAATGTTTACTGTCATGGATGAACTCTGTTTCAGTTTTCCAGCTTCTCTTGGCTCTTTTGCATCTGCTCGTATGATGCTGACATCCACATCAGCACTCTGTATGTTTTCTTTTCTTCTTAGCTGAGGATTTGTCTCAAACTTGTTCGATAAAGACCTCAGCTTTACGTGCCCCATTTCCTACTCTTGTACCAAACTGCTTTAGGTCCCACTCATTCCTACTACCATCCATATTTAACACATTTCCGCAATTTCCTCCAGTGTGATGCAATTGTTTTCATCAACCATCCAGCATTCTAAAAATATTATTCCCTCTATATATTCTCTTACATCACTGCAACAAATGTTCCCCTTCAGTTCATCTCAAAGTACAAGAACAGGAGGTCCTCTGCCTGCTCTTTCACTTTTCATCAGGCAATGACAATATCCAACAAAATTGAATCTTCCTATCACTCCCTGATATTCAATTGCAATGCCATCACTGAATCCCACCATTAACAATTCCTGGGGGTTACCATTGACCAGAAATTGAACTGGATGAAGGAATTCATTCCGATGTCGGAGTTTCTTCATCCCGGCGAGCGGGCCTGAACATCGGGCCGCCAGTAGCAGCGACTGTGGGGGGCTCTAGAGGCCCCAACCACGAGTGAACATCAAAGAGGAGGATGACTGAACTTTGGGCCTTCTCTCACAGTGGAAACTTTGATTCCGCTGTGTGGGGATGTTCATGTTAAAGACTATTGTGTTCTGTGTTCTGTTTATTCGTATGGCTGTATGGTGACCCCAGATTGCACTGTACGAATTGGTACATGTGACAATAAATGATTCTTGAATCTCTTGAATCTCTTGAATCTTGAATGTACACAACATGGCTACAACAGCAGGTCAGATGCAGGAATCTTATAGTGAGCAACTCGCCTCCTAACTCACACAGTGGTGCAGCAGTAGAGCTGCTGTCTTAAGACCCTGTCCCACTTAGGAGACCTAAACAGCAACCTCTGGTAACCTTGCCCATCACCCAAGGTTTCCTTGAGGTCCCGGAGGTTTTGGTCATTCTCCCTAATGGTCGAAAGTGGTTTCCGCGTGGTCGAGACTTCATCTAGGTTGCTGCTATTTTTTCATCATGTTTAATAGACAATAGGTGCAGGAGTAGGCCATTCATCCCTTCGAGACAGCACCGCCATTCAATGTGATCATGGTTGATCATCCTCAATCAGTACCCCATTCCTGCCTTCTTCCCATATCCCCTGACTCCGCTATTTTTAAGAGCCCTATCTAGCTCTCTCTTGAAAGCATCCAGAAAACCTGCCTCCACCGCCCTCTGAGGCAGAGAATTCCACAGATTCATAACTCTCTGTGAGAAAAGTGTTTCCTCATCTCTGTTCTAAATGGCTTACTCCTTATTCTTAAACTGTGGCCCCTGGTTTTGTACTCCCCCAACATCGGGAACATATTTCCTGCTTCTAGCGTGTCCAAGCCCTTAACAATCCTATATGTTTCAATGAGATCCCCTCTCATCCTTCTAAATTCCAGAGTGTACAAGCCCAGCCGCTCCATTCTCTCAGTATATGGCAATCCCGCCATCCCGGGAATTAACCTTGTAAACCTACGCTGCACTCCCTCAATAGCAAGAATGCCCATCCTCAAATTAGGGGACCAAGATTGCACACAATCCTCCAGATGTGGTCTCACCAGGGCTCTGTACAACTGCAGAAGGACCTCTTTGCTCCGATACTAGGCTCCTCTTGTTGGGAAAAGGCCAATATGTTATTCACTTTCTTCACTGCCTGCTGGACCTGCATGCTTACTTTCATAGACTGATGAACAAGGACCCCCAAAATCCCATTGTACTTCCCATTTTCCCAACGACGCCATTTAGATAGTAATCTGCCTTCCTGTTTTTGATACTAAAGTGGATAACCTCACGTTTATCCACACTAAACTTCATCTGCCATGCATCTTCCCACTCCCCAACCTGTCCAAGTCACCCTGCATTCTCATAGCATCCTCCTCACAGTTCACACTGCCACCCAGCTACATGTCATCTGCAAATTTACTAATGTTACTTTGAATCCCTTCATCCAAATCATTGATGTATATTGTAAATAGCTGCGGTCCCAGCACCGAGCCTTGTGGTACCCCACTAGTCACTGCCTACCATTCGGAAAGGGACCCGTTAATCCCTACTCTTTGTTTCCTGTCTGCCAACCAATTTTCTATCCATGTCAGCACCCCAATACCATGTGCATTAATTTTGCCCACTAATCTCCTATGTGGGACCTTATCAAATGCTTTTTGAAAGTCCAGGTACACGACATCCACTGGCTCTCCCTTGTCCATTTTCCTGGTTACATCTTCAAAAAATTCCAGAAATTAGTAAAGCATGATTTCTCCTTCATAAATCCATGCTAACTCGGACCGATCCTGTTACAACTATCCAAATGTGCCGCTATTTCATCTATTGTAATTGACTACAGCATCTTCCCCACCACCGATGTCAGGTTAACTGGTCTATAAATCCCTATATTCTCTCTCCCGTCTTTCTTAAACAGTGGGATAACATTAGCTACTCTCCAATCCTCGGGAACTGATCCTGAGTCTATACAATATTGGAAAATAATCACCAATGCCTCCACGATTTATAGAGCCATTTCCTTAAGTACCCTGGGATGCAGGCCCTGGGGATTTATCAGCCTTCAGTCCCATCAGTCTATCCAACACCATTTCCTGCCTAATGTGGATTTCCTTCAGTTCCTCCTTCACCCCAGAACCTCTGGCCACTTCTATATCAGGAAGATTGTTTGTATACTCCTTTGTGAAAACAATTCCAATGTACCTGTACAACCCATCATTTCCTTGTTCCCCATAATAAATTCACCTTTTTCGGTCTTCAAGGGTCCAACTTTGGTCTTAACTAATTATTTCCTCTTCACATACCTAAAGAAGCTTTTACTATCCTCCTTTATATTCTTGGCTAGCTTACCTTTGTACCTCGTCTTTTCTCCCCGTATTGTCTTTTTAGTTATCTTCTGTTGCTCTTTAAACATTACCCAATCCTCTTACTTCTTCTCTTTTATTTTTACACTGTCCCTGATGTCCCTTGTCAGCCACAGTCACCCCTTACTCCCCTTGGAATCTTTCTTCCTCCTAGGAATGAACTGCTCCTCCACCTTCTGTATTATTCCTAGAAATACCTGCCATTTTTGTCCAACTGTCATCCCTGCTAGTGTATCTTTCCAGTCAACTTTGGCCAGCTCCTCCCTCATGGCCCCATAGTCCCCTTTAATCAACTAGTAACACTGACACCTCCAATCTACACTTCTCTGTCTCCAATTGTAGATTAAAATTTAAAACCGGCCTCGACTAAAAATAGGTTACCGTTTTAAAAATCGATAATTTGTTTGTTGCAGATCTAGTCAAAGCCAGTTTTCTTCATAGTCGAGGAAGGTTTTCAACATATGCGTGGGAGGTTGCAGCTCACCTCGACCTTGATTTTTTTTGTGAGTGGCGGGCAAAGTCACCAGAGGTTGCTGTTTAGGTCTCCCAAGTGGAACAGGGGCTTTACAGTGCCAAAGGCCCTATGGTTCGATGGATCCTAACTATGGGTGCTGTCTGAAGGAGTTTGTACGTTTTCCCTGCGGGTTTTTCCTGGGTGCTCCGGATTCCTCCCACATTCCAAAGACGTGCAGGTTTGTAGGTTAGTTGGCTTCTATAAATTGCCTTTACATTCAAAGAAGAATATCAACTTAACAAAAATAAATTTTATGATCTTTCATTCATTTAAAATACCATTCATTAAGATTTGTTAATGTAAACCTTGTTTGCATTTATTTCACAACCAATATCTCCAAAACCAAAATAACTAACTTCTCACTTTTAGGATAGACACAAAATGCTGGAGTAGGCAGGCAGCATCTCTGGAGAAAAGGAATGGGTGACGTTTCGGGTCAAGACCCTTCTTCAGACACTTCTTTGGGTCTCTCCAGAGATACTGCCTGTCCCGTTGAGTTACTCCAGCATTTTGCGTCTATCTTTGGTTTAAACCAGCATCTGCAGTTTCTTCCTTCCCTTTTATGATAGGCTGATGGAATTGTACTCTTACACATATTTTCTGAGTCCAGCTTAAACATGTCCAGGGGGAGTCAGGGCACCCCAGAACTCATCCAGTTAACTCAGGAAGGATATACTTATGATGAACGGAGTAAAACTGTTTTTCACCAGTTTGATGGTAATTACTGTATGTCTTACGAACAGACATTAAACTGACTACAGGGCATCCTCTTGAGTTTAGAAGAACGAGGAGCATTCTTCATTGCAGATTTGATATTTTCACTGGCTGGAGTATCTAGAACTAGGAATCATAGTCGCAAATTAAAGGACATTCAGGCAGCGATGAGAATAAATGTATTTACTGAAATCCTGTGGAATGTTTGCATTTTCTTACGCAAGAGGCTGTGGAGGATCAGTTGCTGAACAAATTTGAGACAAAGATCAATAGATTTTTAGATATTGAGAGTATCGAGTTATATTAGGCAAGAGCAGGTAAATGGCACGAGGTAAGCAATCAGCGTTGATCTCGTACAATGGTGGAACAGACGTGAGTGGATGAAAAGCTTATACCTGTACCTACTTCTCCTCATCATTTCTTGTGATCGATGTTATGACCACTGTGCAAGATTAGATGGAATGAGTTTTGAATTATCAGGGTTTGGAAAAGCTGATGAATGGCTTGTACTTCAGTTGCATTTTGAGTATTAATATATCTAAAGTTTCTGGGATCAAGACATGGTCAAAGCAATGTTTGGACTTAAGTAGTGTGGAGAGCATATTGAGAAGTTACATCATGGTCTGGTTCGGCAACACGAATGCCCAGGATTGGAAAAAAGTGGTTAACACTACCCAGTCCATCACGGGTACTGACATTCCCACCAATGAAGGGATCTACAGGAGTCATTGCCTCCAAAAGGCAGCCAGAGAACCACAGTGTGCAGGTATGTGAAGAGAAAAAGATTAGTTAAAACAAATATAGGTCCCTTGCAGTCAATGGACATGTGAATTGGTCATGGGGAAAAAGGACTTGGCAGACCAATTGTATAACTACTTTGGTTCTGTCTTCACTAAGGAAGACATAAATAATCTGCCAGAAATAGCAGGGGACTGGGGGTCAAATGAGATGGGGGAACTGAGTGAAATCCAGGTTAGCCAGGAAGTGGTGTTGGGTAAATTGAATGGATTAAAGGCCGATAAATCCCCAGGGCCAGATAGGCTGCATCTCAGAGTATTAAGGAAGTAGCCATAAAAATAGTGGATGCACTGGTGATAATTTTTCAAAACTCTTTAGATTCTGGTGTAGTTCATAAGGATTGGAGGATAGGGAGGGGGAGATAAAACGGGGAATTACAGACCAGTTAGTCTAACATCGGTAGTGGGGAAAATGCTAGAGTCAGTTATTAAAGATGGTATAGCAGCACATTTGGAAAGTGGTGAAACCATTGGGCAAAGTCATGGATTTATGAAAAGTAAATCATGTCTGACATCTTATAGAATTTTTCGAGCATGTAACTAATAGAGTGGATAAAGGAGAACCAGTGGATGTGTTATATCTGGACGTTCAGAAGGCATTCGACAAGGTCCCACATAAGAGATTAGTATGCAAACTTAAAGCACATGGTATTGGGGGTTCAGTATTTATGTGGATAAAGAACTGGCTGGCAGACAGGAAACAAAGAGTAGGAGTAAATGGGTCCTTTTCATAATGGCAGGCAGTGACTAGTGGGGTACTGCAAGGCTCAGTGTTAGGAACCCAGCTATTTATAAAATGTATTAATGATCTGGACGAGGGAATTAAATGCAACATCTCCAAGTTTGCAAATGACACACAGCTAGGGGGCAGTGTTAGTGATGAGGAGGATGCTAGGAGGATGCAAGGTGACTTAGATAGGTTGGGTGAGTGGGCAAATGCATGGCAGATGCAGTATAATGTGGATAAATGTGAGGTTATCCACTTTGGTGGCAAAAACAGGAATGTAGACTTATCTGAATGGTGAATTAGGAAAAGGGGAGATGCAACGAAACCTGAGTGTCATGGTACATCGGTCATTGAAAGTAGACATGCAGGTGCAGCAGGCAGTGAAGAAAGTGAATGGTATGTTAGCATTCATAGCAAAAGGATTTGAGTATAGAAGCAGGGAGGTTCTACTGCAGTTGTACAGGGTTTTGGTGAGACTACAAAGGAGTATTGCATACAGTTTTTGTCTCCTAATCTGAGGAAAGACATTCTTGCCATAGAGGGAGTACAGAGAAGGTTCACCAGACTGATTCCTGGGATGTCAGGACTTTCATATGAAGAAAGACTGGATAGACTTGGCTTGTACTCGCTAGAATTTAGAAGATTGAGAGGGGAATCTTATAGAAACTTACAAAATTCTTAAGGAGTTGTACAGGCTAGATTCAGGAAGATTGTTCCCGATGTCGGGGAAGTCCAGAACAAGTGGTCACAGTTTAAGGATAAAGGGGAAGTCTTTTAGAACTGAGATGAGAAAAACATTTTTCACACAGAGAGTGGTGAATCTCTGGAATTCTTTGCCACAGAAGGTAGTTGAGGCCAGTTCATTGGCTATATTTAAGAGGGAGTTAGATGTGGCCCTTGTGGCTAAAGGGGTCAGGGGGTATGGAGAGAAGGCAGGTACAGGATACTGAGTTGGTTGATCAGCCTTGATCATATTGAATGGCGGTGCAGGCTCGAAGTGCCGAATGGCCTACTTCTGCACCTATTTTCTATGTTTCTATGTTTCTATATATCACATACATTAATATACATTCTTATTTGCTACTACATTGTTTCATTTTGGGACATATAACTATAAAACGTTTGACTCTTGATAATTCATGAAATAGATTGTGAAACATTTTTCAAGAGCCCAAAATCACATCCTTTTTTTTAGAATACTCTGTTTCCATTCAATAAAATAACAATGTTTAAAAATGAATAAAGAACGTTTTTCTGAGAATTGACATTTAAAACACAGACTGCAGTGATTTATTGTAGCAATTAAAATCACTTCACTCTAATAATCTTTTTTTAAAAATCTGCTTTTTTACTCATTTGGTAGTCTGAGTGATGCACTATACTGAGTCAAACTGTTTAGCAGTTAGTTGCGCTTGCAGTGATGTGGGTTGCACGCAGTAAGTGGCATTTACAGCTCACTTCAATCACAATAATCTGCCCCTTGAAATTTTCTTGGAATTCCTCTGCGTCGTTTGAAGATTAGGGCTTTCAGCATTTGAAGTGCCCTTATCAGTCAGTCGCAGTGATGGCTTGTGGGATGGCTGGTTGCACAGCAAAAACCATTGCATTGATGATTTAAAGAAAAAGCCTCTGTTCACAAATGTTGTGCTTTTCTTATCAACCAGCCTACTTTCTGCAGTGCTATTTGATTTGAAAAAAAAGTTTTAAGCACGCCTGTCTGGAAGAAAAATATGTGTCAATTGATCTTGGATTTTGCCCTCCGGAACAGATTGCTTTCTTCTCCACATAGCTTTTTGTGCCTTGCTTAATCACCCACACCATGTAAATCTATGCCAATAAATTAGACAAATGGAGGGAATGGATTCAATCTGCTGCTACCTAGACCCCCCTCATACACTATTTTTAAAGCTGTACCTTATTTTAGATTTTTCGTCATTCCCTTTCTCTCAATTTTTAATTAATTATTTGGTTTCTGTTTAGTTTAGTTTGGAGATAAAGCTCGGAAACAGGCCCTTTGGCCCACTGAGTCCATGACGAACAGTGATCACGCATGCACAAGTTCCTTCCCATACACGAGGGACAGTCTACAGAAGCCAATTAACCTACAAACCCGCATGTCTTTGTATGAGGGGGGAAACCGGAATGCCCGGAGTAAACCCATGCGATCACAGGGAGAACATACAAACTCTGAACATGCAACACCCATTGTCACGATTGACACAAATCTCTGGCACTGTAAGTCAACAACTCTACCGCTATGCCACTGTGCCACCCTTCTACTTATTTAAGTTTCTCTGCTTTCCTTTTCAGTTTAGCAACGTTATAAATGCATATATTTATATGGTTCATGTTCATTGTTGAACATTCTCAAGAGAAGATCAGACTCTGATTTCCACATCAGGCTGGATCATTAGATGATGTGAACGGTTACGTCTGCAAGTATTCTGGATATTGTATGCGTCACAGTTGAACAGCTCAATCACAGGTGCGGAAAGGTGAAGATTCATCTCTCACAGATGGCATCTGGTTTACAGTGATTGTTGCTAATCCAATAAAAGTTCCCCCATGTATCCTTGTTAGGCAGATTTGTGCTTCTATTCTGTTGCTATAAAGATTTTTATAAAGGAGAAAGGGCAGGAATTGTCAATCATTCAGTCGCCTCGCATTTACTGTTCATGCTAAAGACCTGCAGACCCGCAGACTGTAATGTCAGATCAATGTGCTGTGCCATGCTACACCATCGTGGAAAGGTCAGCTGGACATCAAAATGAATGTGAGCGTAGATTTTCCAAGGATATTTGAGTTCTACATTTTCTCACTTCTGTTGCAAGGTTGATTCTGTTTTGTCTCTCACCACAGTTGCTGCCAAACATTCTGGTTATTTACAACACGCTCTCGGTTTTTATTTCAGAATTCCATTATCTAGACTTTTTAATTTTCATTTTTTAATCTTCCAAAACCTCATTTAGCAGATTGGTCCACCCTTTGTGTGTGGATGGATGGAAAATTCTGGGTATTGCAGCCATGATCATCAGATTTCTGGTTTTCTGTGTGTTGAGATGTGTGGCACGGATGGGGAATGTCTATTTACCATACTTATCAGTACATCAGTTCACACTGGACCAAGCACTTCCAGATTGATACCTAATCAAGAATTAACCAGAATTTATAGGGAATTATGTAAGTTTGTTCAAGAGCTTCTAAGCATTTGAATTAAACCAACACTCTAAGCATGAGAGCTTAGTTTAATTAATTGTATTATTGTCATGATTACCGAGATAGAGTGAAAAGCTTTTGTTTTTGTGCTATAGTCACAGAAAAGACTATACATGAACACTAACAAGCTATCCTCAGTGCACATATAAAGGAGAAATGATACAACATTTAGTGCAAGATATAACATTGAACTCCGATAGATGTCTCCAATGAGATAGATAGTAGGTCAGGATCGTACTCAAGCTAATCAGAAGATTGTTCGGTTGTCCGATAACAGCTGGTGAAAAAACTATTCGGGAAACTGGAAAACTTTGATGATCAACCATGATCATATTGAATGGGGGTGCAGGCTCGAAGGGCCGAATGGCCTACTCCTGCACCTAATTTCTATGTTTCTATGTTTCTATGTAAACTTCTGTATCTGTTGCCTGATGGGAGAGGGAAGAAGAGGGAGAGACCGGTGAGACTTGTCCTTGATTATTGCCTTGCCGAGACAGCATGAAGTGTAGATGGAGTCAATGGAAGAGAGTTTGCTTTGCGTGACGGTCAGGACTACATCCACAACTCTGCAATTTCTTGCAGTCTAATGCCCCTGTCCCACTTAGGAAGTCTAATGCCCCTGTCGAAAGTGGTTTCCGCTTTTTCTATGTTCTAGAGAAGAAGCGGAAACCACTTTCAACCATTAAGGAGACTGACAAAAACCTCCGGGAACCGCACGGAAACCTTGGGTGGGGCGCAAAGTCTCCAGAGGTTTCAGTTCAGGTTTCCTAAGTGGGACAGGGGCATTAGATGGAGCTGTTCCCAAACCAGGTTGGAATGTATCCCATTAAGACATTTTCTACGTCTCATCTGTAGATGTTGGTGAAGGTTGTTGGGGACATTCCAAACCTCCCAATCCTTCCAAGGATTGGTGTGCTTTGTTGGCCATGGCTATGGCATGGCTGGTCCAGGACAAATTGATGATGATATTTATTTCTAGGAGTTTGAATTTTTCGACCATCTCTGCTTCGGCATCATCAGTGTAGAGTACATGGACTATGAGTGTTATTAAACAGCTTTTAGCACTCTATGGGTGGTTTTCTGTAAAACTGAATCAAATATATTTAGGGTGGCACTGTGGCACAGTGATAGATTTGCTGGCTTACAGCACCAGAGACCCAGATTTGATCCTGACGATGGATGTTGTCTGTAGGGAGTTTGTATGTTCTTCCTGTGGCTGTGTGGGTTTTCTCCAGGTGCTCTGGTTTTCTCCCACATTCCAAAGACATGCAGGTTTGTAGGTTAATTGGCTTCTGAAATTATCCCTAGTGTGTACAACACAATAGAATTGGTGCAAGGGTGATCATTTATCAGCGCAGACTCAGTGGGTCGAAGGGCCTGTTTCCACACAGTATTTATAAACTAAATTGAAATATTTTGTTTATATCCACTCTAACCTTAATCCTAGTCATAAAGGGCCTGTCCCACCAGCATGCGATTGCATGCGTATAGCACAACCAAACGTGGTAGCTTGAGGCATACGGCCTCGTGGGGCCAGTCACAATTCGATCTGCGGAGGTTGTGCGGGGCTGGTCCCGACATTATACTTACCAATCAGCTGGGCAGGCGGTGGGCCGACTGAATTAGGACGTCGCACGGTGGCGGGCGGTGATGTCATCACGCAACGGCATCATCGCGCAATGCCACTCACTGGGCGTACACCATCAAGACGCTGCGTATGATGTCAAGACGCTGCGTATGCCCGTCGAGATGCTGCGTATGCCCTCAATGCACCTGCGGGCCGACAGGCCTTTGGCAAGCAGGATATTTGGACAGTGCAATATTTTTGGAGCCCAGAGCGATGTCGGGACCAGCCCCGCACAACTCCATATGTCTCCGCCAATCGAAGCGGGACCGGCCCTGTGAGGCCGTACACCTCAAGCGACCACGTTTGGTCGCGTTAGACACCTGTAATCGCATGATGGTGGGACAAGCCCTTAATTTTAACTAAATGAAAACAATGGGGCACCAATGAATCTTAAATTTATGAATAAAATAATCTTGTGTTTTTTTTGCTCTTCATTGTCTGAAAATGGTAAGGCACAAGCTCAAACATTACAATCATCAAAGAGTCTGTAAAAATATGATGTGGTATATTTTTAACCACATATAACAATTACAGCACGGAAACAGGCTATCTCGGCCCTTCAAGTCCGTGCCGAACAACTTTTTTCCCTTAGTCCCACCTGCCTGCACTCATACCATAACCCTCCATACCCTTCTCATCCATATGCCTATCCAATTTATTTTTAAATGATACCAACGAACCTGCCGCCACCACTTCCACTGGAAGCTCATTCCACACCGCTACCACTCTCTGAGTAAAGAAGTTCCCCCTCATGTTACCCCTAAACCTCTGTCCCTTAATTCTAAAGTCATGTCCTCTTGTTTGAATCTTCCCTATTCTCAAAGGGAAAAGCTTGTCCACATCAACTCTGTCTATCCCTCTCATCATTTTAAAGACCTCAATCAAGTCCCCCCTTAACCTTCTGAAATTTTTGTCATGCAAATTAATGATGAGACCTAAAAAGTAATGCATTGTTAAAAATGTTCAATTTCAGCTCTCTGGAAAGAAGCTGATTGGGAAAGAATCCTGATGGAACATACCAAAGGCACAGGCATAATAAACATATCTTTTTATTTGGTTTCATATTATGTGATCTAAGATGCAGTAAAAACCTTGTTTTTGTGCTATCCAGGGAAATCATACCATACATAAGTACATGAAGGTGGAACAAGACAGTGAAAGAAGTTAGAATATTCTATGTGTAACATAATATTACAGCTGCAGAGAAAATGTTAATATAACAAAGGCACATACCAATCTGTGCAAGTATAAAAACGTGCAAGGGCCACAATGAGGTAGATTGGGAGGAGGAGGAAGGATTCATCCTTCACACATGAGGGGTCTGCTCAAGATTCTGATAACCAAAGGAAAGACACTGTCCTTGCTTCTGCTGGTTGTATCTTCTGCCTGATGTGAGAGTGGCAAAGACAGAATGACTGGAGATTTAGTAGGCTACTTCCTGAGGCACCGTGAAGTGTTGATGGAATCGATAGGGGGTAAGTGGTTTGGGCTGTGTTCACAACTTGCTTTTGTTTAAGCATCAACTTGTTAATTTCTTAGGGTCTTGGGAAAAGCTGTTGCCAAAGCAAGCTGTGATATATCTAAATAAGATGCTATCTACTGTATGGTGCTTCTTTTAGAAATTGATAAAAGCCATTGGAGACATGCTAAATTTCCTTAGCTCTCTGACATACTAGAGACATAGATGTGCTTTCTTGGTTGAGGTGCCAAAATGGATGGACCAGGACAAATTGCTTGTGATATTTCCATCTGGGAACTTGGGGCTCTCGACTATCTCCACGTGATACAGACAGGGGCTTGTATTCCACACCGCCTACAAAAGAAGATGACCAGTTCCTTTGTTTTGCTCACATTGAGAGAAAGATTGTTATTTTGTCAACATGCTACTATGCTCTCAATTTCCTTCCTCTACTCCATCTCATCATTGTTCAAGATCCAGCCCACTATTGTGGTGACAAATCTGCAACCTTGTAAATTAAGTTGGAGCGGAATTTGGCAGCACTGTTGTGAATGTTGAGGGAGGGCTGAATACACAGCCTCGTGGGGCACCATTGAGAATCACCAAAGATCCTGATCGGCCACATGGCAGACGGACTTTATGGGCCGCATGATAGAAGATGCTGACAGGCTGCAGGCCGCGACCATACCCCAGCAGCAGGCCTAGCTCACCCGCTGTGGAACCAGGAACCTGCCTGGAGAGGAAAGCTGCCAAGCCCAGCTCCTGCTCGTCCCCAAGGAACAGAGATCCAACCCAGTAGAGTAAGGTGCTTTGCGAGTTCTCAGTAAGCCTCATTTGGACATTGTAGGTTGAGTCCATTTGTATCCAGGAATCAAGTCACAAGGTCATTGTTCCAGTCGGTGGAAGATCGCCAGATGTGAAAATAGAACTTGGGGAACATTGTTTGGTAATTTTGGCAGCTGTAGAATTGAAATTAAATATACCACTAAGAGAAACTTAGTATTGTGATGGCACATGGAGCTTTTAATGAGTAATAGTTATCTAGCAGAGTTGGCAGATAGAATAGGATCAGTCCTCCCTTCAATATGCAATGGAATATTTATATTGAATTGAGTGGGGATTGTGGTGAGCATGCGGTAGAGTGTTGATTGTGGGGACAGTGGTGACATCTATATTACTAAAAGTCTGATCTTGACCACTTCCTGTTGTTCTGTATATTGATTTTTGAAAAAACGCTGCCACTTACGGCTGCGATTTTTGGCCATCTTACTCAGAGTCCCCCTCCGCTGCGCAGGACAAGCAAATTTTTCCCATCGATGACAAATAAAAGAGTTATTAGTGTTTAAAAAATGTTGACATTCTCTCTCCTTTCCGATGGACTATAAAACCCGGAAGTGTTGAGTGCCTCTGTCAGTCTCTGCAAGATGGGGGAGCGAGATGGTCACATCACTCAGTCTGAGCTGTGAATAACACTGAACACATATCTACTAAATTGTGAGTGGTTTTACTGACCTGTCAGTGCCCTTAATGTGTTTTGAGATATAGTTTGGGAATGCTAAAGCTGTGTTGTTTTTGATTTGGAAATGCTAAAGCCTTTGGTTTGGAAATGCTAAAGCTGTGTTGCCTTTGGTTTGGAAATGCTAAAGCTCTGTTGCCTTTTGGTTTGGAAATGCTAAAGTTGTGTTGCCTTTGGTTTGGAAATGCTAAAGCTGTGTTGCCTTTGGTTGGAAATGCTAAAGCTGTGTCCCCTTTGGTTTGGAAATGGAAAGCAAATAGTATGTTAGCATTCGTAGTGAAAGGATTTGAGTATAGGAGCAGAGAGGTTCTACTGCAGTTGTACATGGTTTTGGTGAGACCACACCTGGAGTATTGCGTACAGTTTTGGTCTCCAAATCTGAGGAAAGACATTCTTGCCATAGAGGGGGTTCAGAGAAGGTTCAACAGACTGATTCCTTGGATGTCGGGACTTTCATATGAAGAAACACTGGATAGACTTGGCTTGTACTCACTGGAATTTAGAAGATTGAGGGGGGATCTTATAGAAACTTACAAAATTCTTAAGTGGTTGGACAAGCTAGATGCTGGAAGATTGTTCCCGATGTTGGGGGAGTACAGAACAAGGGGTCACAGTCTAAATATAAGGGGGAATTCCTTTTGGACCGAGATGAGGAAAACATTCTTTACACAGAGAGTGGTGAGTCTCTGGAATTCTCTGCCACAGAAGGTCGTTGAGGCCAGTTCATTGGCTATCTTCAAGAGGGAGTTGGATGTGGCTCTTGTGGCTAAAGGGATCAGGGGGTATGGAGAGAAGGCAGGTACGGGATACTGAGTTGGATGATCAGCCATGATCATATTGAATGGCGGTACAGGCTTGAAGGGCCGAATGACCTACTGCTGCACCTATTTTTTTATGTTTCTATGTTTCAAAAGCTGTGTTGCCTTTAGTTTGGAAATGTTAAAGCTCTGTTGCCTTTGGTTTGGAAATGCTAAAGCTGTGTTGCCTTTGGTTTGGAAATGCTACAGCTGTGTTGCATTTGGTTTGGAAATGCTAAAGTTGTGTTGCCTTTGGTTTGGAAATGCTAAATCTGTGTTGCCTTTGGTTTGGAAATGCTAAAGCTGTGTTGCCTTTGGTTTGGAAATTCTAAAACTGTGTTGCCTTTGGTTTGGAAATGCTAAAACTGTGTTGCCTTTGGTTAGGAAATGCTAAAGCTGTGTTGCCTAATTAAAGTTGCCTTGTCTAATTCAAGTTGCCTTGCCTAATTAAAGTTGCCTTGATTAATTAAAGTTGCCTTGACTAATTAAAGTTCCCTTGCCTTCTTATATAATTAATAGTCGAATCTTGACCACTTCCTGTTTGCACTTTATATTGATTTTAGAGAAAACGCTACCATCTACAGCTGTGTTTTTTGGCCATCTTAGTTGCAGTCCCCCTCCGCTCATCAGGTGCCAAGGATTTTTACCATTGATTAAAATAAAAGAGTTATCAGTATTTACAAAATGTTGAGATTTTCTATCCTGTCAATCAAGCCATGAAGGCCTCGCCCCTTCTGGTGGGAGGGGGGATGGGACTATAAAACCCAGAAGTGTGGGCATGGCTTAGTCTCTGCAAGATGGAGGAGGGAGAGGTCACGACTTGCTGTCTTTAGTGGCCTTGCACCCTGCTTGAAATGGTATGAAACTACACTTGAATTTGGTGGCCTTGCACCCTGTTTGAAGTGGTAAGAAACTGCACTTGAATTTGGTGCCCTTGCAACCTGCTTGAAATGGAATTTCCGGGTTTAGCCGTGAGTCAACTGCCAGCCCTCCAGCCGTAAGTGAGTGAGCTGGCAGCACAACAGGCTTGAGTGACTGAGCCGCCAGCCCAAGAATCCATTCGGCCCACAATGTCCATACTAGCCCTCTGGAAACCAGTCCCTTCTGCACACAGCACCCATAAGCTCCAGAAAGTTACGAAAACATGTATATTTAACTGGTCCTTTTTAAGCATTGTCAGCATTGTACGGGTTGTAATTGTTTTCTATTGTAGATTTTAAAAGTTTTGTAAACCACTTTGTTTAACTGTTCTGAAACCAATTCTGTTTTAGTTAGGGCTTTTTCTCATTTCTGTGGAAACTTCAGATGGAGACTCCGATTTGAATAATATGGGACAACTAAAAGTGTCAAATTGTGATTGGTGCCACATCAGATTTAATAGTGTTTATCAATATTTTTTTTTTAATTCTCAAATAGACACATATCTGAACAAAGATTCCACAAGATATTTGCATTTTAATTGAAAGGTTTCTTCCACCTCCACTTCTCTGCACAGCTCATTCTGTTGTAAATTCAGCCTTTGATTGTAATATTTCCACCAGTATTGACAAGACATAACTTTGACAAATTGATTGCTTAATCCTTATTTGCTGTCACAAAATTGAAGATGCCCATACAATGCCAATCAGGACAAAATTGTTTCCCCTCTGGTAGCAGTCCTCCTAAAACTTGTATCAAGACAGGGTAGCATTGTGGCACAGCAGTAGAGTTTCTGCCTGAAAGCCCTTACAGTGCTGGAGACACAGGTTCGATCCTGACTATGGGTGCTTGTCTGTACAGGGTTTGTATGTTCTCCCCATCACCTGCATAGGTTTTCTCTGAGAACTTTGGTTTCCTCCCACACTCCAAACGTGTGGCTTGGTATAATGTAAAAAGTGTCCCTAGTGTGTGTAGGATGGTGTTAGTGTGCGGGGAATGCTGGTTGCTGCGGACCCGGTTTGCCGCAGGGTCTGTTTCCGTGCTGTATCTCTAAACTAAACTAAATAAATCTATGTTGTTTCACACTTAACAAAGCAAATGAAGTGAAATGTTTTATGTTGGGTCTGTTATGTTGCCTTTAGCAAGCCTGAGGGTATTTTTGAACAAAATTGCTTCCTAGAATATGTGTGCAATGAACAAGGTGTTATATATGGATGGCACTGTGGTGCATTGAGTAGAGTCACTGCCTCACAGCTCGAGGAGAACCATACAAAGTTATTTGCTGTGAATTGTGACTAATGATCAATACATAGAAACATAGGACAATAGAAAATAGGTGCAGGAGGAGGCCATCTGGCCGTTCGAGCCAGCACTGCTATTCATTATGATCATGGCTGATCGTGCCCAATCAAGCAGCCGTGTCTGCCGTCTCCCCATATCCCTTGATTCCACTAGCCCCAAGAGCTCTATCTAACTCTCTATTAAATACATCTAGTGATTTAGTCTCCACTGCCCTCTGTGGCAGTGAATTCCACAAACTCACAACTCTCTGGGTGAAAAAGGTTTTTCTCATCTCAGTCTAAAATGGCCTCCCCTTTATTCTAAGTCTGTGGCCCCTGGTTCTGGACACGCCCAACATTGGGAACATGTTTCCTGCATCCAGCTTGTCCAGTCCTTTTATAATTTTATATGTTTCTATAAGATCCCCCCTCATCCTTCTAAACTCCAGTGAATACCAGCCTAGTCTTTTCAACCTTTCCTTATATGACAGTCCCGCCATCCCAGGGATCAATCTTGTGAATCTACGCTGCACTGCTTCAATCGCAAGGATGTCCTTCCTCAAATTAGGAGACCAAAACTGTACGCAATACTCCAGATGTGGTCATACCTCTTTACTCCTTTACTGAAATCCTCTTGTTATGAAGGCCAACATTCCATTAGCTTTCTTCACTGCCTGCTGTACCTGCACGCCAACTTTCAGTGACTGGTGTACAAGGAGACCCAGGTCTCGCTGTACCTCCCCCTTACCTAACCAAACCCCATTGAGATAATATTTAGCCCCCTTGTATTTGCCGCCAAAGTCGATAACTTCACATTTGTCTATATTATATTGCATCTGCCACGCATCTGCCCACGCACTCAACCTGTCCAGGTCACCCTGCAAACTCCTAACATCCTCTTCACAGTTCACACTGCCACCCAGCTTTGTGTCATCTGCAAATGTGCTCCTAATTCCCTCTTCCAAATCATTAATATATATGGTAAACAGTTGCGGCCCCAACACCGAGCCTTGCGGCACTCCTACTCTTTGCTTCCTGACTGCCAACCAATTTTCTATCCATGTCAACACCCTACCCCTATACCATGTGCTCTAATTTTAGTCACCAGTCTCCCACGCGGGACCTTATCAAAGGCTTTCTGAAAGTCTCGATACACTACATCCACTGGCTCCCCTTCATCCATTTTACTTGTCACATCCTCAAAAAATTCCAGAAGATTAGTCAAGCATGATTTTCCTTTCATAAATCCAAGCTGACTTGGGCTAATCCTTTTACTGCTATCCAAATGTCTCATTATTACCTCTTTAATAATTGACTCCAGCATCTTTCCCACCACCGAAGTCTGGCTAACTGGTCTGTAACTCCCCCTTTTCTCTCTCGCTCCTTTCTTGAAAAGTGGGATAACATTAGCTATCCTCCAATCCACAGGAACTGATCCGGAATCTATTGAAGATTGGAAAATGATCACCAATGCGTCCATTATTTCTAGAGCCACCTCAGGAATGCATGACCATCTCTTATCCGGCTGCACGCAATCCACATCCCTTCATTCCCTGCTCATCTATGTACCTATCCAAAAGCCTCTTAAATGCCACTATCATATCTGCCTTCACCACCACTCCAGCAGTGCTTTTCAGGCACTTACTACCCTCTGTGTAAAAAGCTTACCATGCGCATCTCCATTAAACTTTGCCCCTCTCACCTCAAACCTCTTAAAACTATGCCCTTTAATATATCAAATTTCCATCCTGGAAGAAAGGTTCCGACCTACCCTATCTATGCCTCTCATAATTGTATATACTTCTATCAGGTCTTCCTTTAACCTCCTGAATACCAATTAAACCAATATAAGTCTATCCAACCTCTCCCTCTCCCACTAATCAATGCATCATTTTGATAAACCTCCTCGGCGTCCTTTCCAAAACCTCCACATCCTTCTTGTAGTTGGGGGACCAGAACTGCATGCAATACTCCAAATGTAGCCTGACCATAGACTTATAAAGCTGCATCATGATTTCCTGACTATTATACTGAATGACCCGACCAATGAAGGCAAGCATGCCATATGCCGTATTTGCCACTCTACAGTTGTTGCCACGTCCAGGGAGTTATGGACTTTGACCCCAAGACCCCTCTGTACATCAATGCTGTTAAGCATCATTCCATTAATTGTCTATTTTCCCCTTACATCCGACTTCCCAAACAGTAACACATCACAATTGCTTGGATTAAACTCCATCTGTCATTTCTCCACCCATTCCTGTAGCTGATCTATATCCCACTGTATACTTTGACAGTCTTCCTCACAGTCCGCAACCCGAGCAATCTTGGTGTCATCTGCAAATTTACAAATCAACCCATCTATATTTATGACCAAATAATTTATGTATATCCCGAACAACAGAGGTCGCAGCAACTCCATTGGTCACAAACCTGTGAGGAAGTCTACTGGTCACAAACCTGAAAACTGTCCTTTCACCACAACTCTCTGTCTTCTGTTAAAGTAAACCAGTTTTGAGTCAATATGAACAAGTTACTGTTAATCCCATGCACTTTAATCTTCTAGATTGTAATACCCTGGATTATTTTTCTTTCTTAAACAAATTAGCTACTCTCCAGTCCTACTGGACTTCATCTGAGGCTAGAAAATATGCAAAGGTCCTTTATCAAGGCTCCTGTAGTCTCCTCTCTTGCCTCTCTCAATAACCTGGGATAAATCACGTCAGGCTTTGGGGATTTATCCACCTTAATGCTCTTTAAGAGCCCCTTCACATCCTCGCTCTTAATCTCAAGCTGCCGTTGCATATTAACATTGTCCACACTGATCCTACTGTCCTCCATGTCCTTCTCTTTGATGAAAGCAGATGCGAGGTATTTGTTTAGTACCTCACTTACTATCACTGACTACAAGCATAAATTCCTTCCTTTATCCTCGAGCAGTCATACCTTCTCCTTGGTTGCCCTCTTGTTTGTAATTTTGGATTTTATTGTTAAATCTGACTCACCAAAGCTATTTTGTGGCCCCTTTTATTCTCCCATTTGAGTTATTTCCTCCTTGTAATGTATGTAATCAGTTGTTAAGATTTTGGTCTGTAACCAGCTGAGAATGAACTGGGAAAATAAGTATAATAATAGATATTTTCCTTTATTCTGTGGAGATGTTGCCTAAGATTTTCAGTAGCTTTTTCCCCGTTGGTGATAAAAAATAAATAAAGCTTTGATGCTTTAAAGCAACTTGGGTCTGGAGTGATTCTTGATTCATTCAATTCCCCCAACATTGTGTTTCTTTCCATGCCTTTTGAATCACTTGCTTTGTGTGCTCTACCATCTCCTATTGCTTGATAGAATCCCCAATCTCCTGCATCAATGAGTGGGAAATTGGAACACTTCCCACCATGTTGTTTGCCGCAAGTTCAAACTTCTTTATATCTCTTATGTCCTTGAGATACAGTCAGCTAAGTTTGTCTGTTACACGGATGTCTTTACCCAGGCAGTACATGCCTGCAACCTCACGATCATCTCTTGCTGGTGAGCATGCAGAATCTGATGTGCTTAAGAGAAACTGTCTGCATGGGGTTTGCATGTACTCTCTGTGACTACAGGGTTTGCTGCCAATACTCCAGTTTACTCACAAATCACAAAGACGTTCTGGGTGGATGGGAGGATATTTATCCACTGTAAATTATTCCAAGCGTGAGGCAGTAGGAGAATAGGGGAGGGGTGGAGGTGTGGGTCGTGGAGGGTCAGAGCGATCAGTGGGAAGGTGAGAAGAGGTGGGTTATGGGGAAATAGGTTGGTATATAGGATTGATAGGGTCATCTGAGAGCTGACACAAACCTGATGGGCTGGATGGCCTCCTCCTAAGCCTGAAGGAGGAAAGGTCAGTGATGTTGATTGCAAAAGGAGGCCGGGGGCCAATTCAAAAAAGTAAACCCCTCAACTTTTCTTTAAATTCCAAGGATTAATTCTGGATTAATGCCTCCTCAACCCCAAATGTCTCCTGTTTGTGAGAGGTGCAGTGCTAAATGGTTCACGTGAGGCTCTGGAAAGGATTCTTCAGCCTGCTTCCCATGACTCTCCAACAAGCCACTCAATTAAGATGGAAAAAATAAACAAGCTGTTAGAGGAACTCACCAGGTCAGGCAGCATCTGGGGAAGGAAATGGACATATGATGTTACAGATCTGGACTCTACATCAATACATATCTGCTGCTCTGTAACCACTGCTCCCAGCATTTGCCTCTCTTAGACCCTGTCTCTGTGAGCTTCTTGTAAACAAGTGGTTTCATAGCACCCTGGTGTATCTGACAGTAAACTGACCTAAATTTGAATCTGAACCTCCTCATGCCTTTCTCTATTCTGGAGCATCTGTTACTCATTACAGCTTCTTCATTCTATAGATACAAGGAAACACAGATGCTGGTTAATACACAAAAGGACACAAAGGAGTAAATTAGCAGGTCAGGCAGCATCTCTGGAGAACATGGACAGTTAATGTTTTGGGTTGAGATGCTTCTTTAGACTGATTGTGGGGAGCAGGGAGAGGGGGAGAAAGCTGAAAGAGGGGAGAGGGAGGACACAGCATGGTAGATGATAAGGTGTTTTTGGAAAGCAGATGGCTCAAACAACGGCACCAGATAAAGCAGAAGATGTGAGATATTAATGATTTGGATGAGGGAATTGAATGCAACATCTCGAAGTTTGCGGATGACACGAAGCTGGGGGGACATTGTTAGCTGTGAGGAGGATGCTAGGAGGCTGCAAAGTGACTTGGAGAGGTTGGGTGAGTGGGAAAATGCATGGTAGATGCAGTATAATGTGGATAAATGTGAAGTTATCCACTTTGGTGGCAAAAACAGGAAAGTAGACTATTATTTGAATGGTGGCTGATTAGGAAAAGGGGAGATGCAACGAGACCTGGGTGTCATGGTACACCAGTCATTGAAAGTAGGCATGCAGGTGTAGCATGCAGTGAAGAAAGTGAATGGTATGTTAGCATTCATAGCAAACGTATTTGAGTATAGAAGCAAGGAGGTTCTACTGCAGTTGTACAGGGTCTTGGTAAGACCACACCTGGAGTATTGCATACAGTTTTGGACTCCTAATCTGAGGAAAGACATTCTTGCCCTAGAGGGAATACA
Source organism: Raja brachyura (assembly GCA_963514005.1). The sequence continues at coordinate 71,358,269 of OY740784.1, forward strand.
GAGAAGGTTCACCAGACTGATTCCTGGGATATCAGGACTTTCATATGAAGAAAGACTGGATAGACTCGGCTTGCACTCGCTAGAATTTAGAAGATTGAGGGGGGATCTTATAGAAACTTACAAAATTCTTAAGGGGTTGGACAGCCTAGATGCAGGAAGATTGTTCCCGATGTTGGGGAAGTCCAAAACAAGGGGTCACAGTTTAAGGATATAGGGAAAGTCTATGAGGACCAAGATGAGAAAAACATTTTTCATACAGAGAGTGGTAAATCTGTGGAATTCTCTGCCACAGAAGGTAGTTGAGGCCAGTTCATTGGCTATATTTAAGAGGGAGTTAGATGTTGCCCTTGTGGCTAAGGGGATCAGGGGGTATGGAGAGAAGGCAGGTACGGGATACTGAGTTGGATGATCAGCCACGATCATATTGAATGGCGGTGCAGGCTCGAAGGGCCAAATGGCCTACTCCTGCACCTATTTTCTATGTTTCTATGTTTCTATATGATTGAAGAGTTGAAAATTGTGAGGCCAGGGGAAGGAAAGTAATGGGCGAGGGGTGCAGGGGGAAATAGGTGGGAGTCTATATGGGTCACAGGGGAGGGGAAGTGTTGGGGGAGAACGTGGAGAGGAGGGTAAGGTAGAGGTTCCCAAAAATTGAAGACTTTTCAATGTTCATACCATTGGGTTTAGAATACCTTTCCATCAGCATTTTTGTAATTCATTTCTCTGCCTCTTTCCTTCATTCTGTCTCTTTACATTTCTTTTCATGGTAACTGCTCTATCCAAGACCATGAGAAATTTGTGAAATAGTTGTGAAATAGTTCAGTCCATCACACAAATCAGCATCCAGGCAACCCCCCCACCCCCACTATTCCACATTCTGCTTCCTTTACTCTCTTGATTACTTTGATGTATTTATTGATGGCATGAGTTCCCAGAATAAGGCGCAAACAAAGCTTTTCAGTGCACTTCAGTAAACCTGATAACAATCAATAAATAAACATGCAATTAATAGATAGGTAAATATAGAATCCTTGTAGGTGATAACAAAACTGTATCATCACTCTTTTTGAACCTGGATCAGGTAATATTTAAGAAGATCAGACTTATGGACAAATGCAGCAATTGTGGGAGAATAGGTTACAAGGAAAATTGGTAGGGAAATGAGACTCTTCTGCAAGTGAGTATAGATTTAGATTCCAGAAATGACCCACTTTTATGTCATATGAATACATATAATTCACAATCCTAATGTGAATTGTGATTTTAATAAATCTTTCAGAATTTCACAGTCACTTAGTGCCACAGTAAGCACTACACTTTCACAGCAACTCAGCTGCCTGACCCACGGAGTCACTCCAGCACTTTGTGTCTTTACTTGTAAACTAGCATCTGCAGTTCCTTGTTTCTACTTCTTTCACAATTTCTTCCTTGATTGGCAGGAGGCCAATTCTTGCACACCAAAGCCTGTCCATTTTTGCAATCAAGTTTTAAATTCAAAGATCTTATCAAGTTAAAATCAGCTAGCTGTCTCGCAGCATTGATTTAAGTGGATCCATTAATATGATTTCTGCAATAAAGTTTAAATGGCATTTGAAAGAATGGCAAGAGGTGGAGATGCTTCAAGCAACCTTATTTGTCTATGCCAATTACTGACTTTCCAGTTGTTTGGCCTTCCTGCAACTTAATTTGCTGAGGCCATGCCAACATTTGTGGAAATTTAAAAATACTAAATTTAAAAGTTGTCAAAAATACTACAAAAGACACAAAGATGTGGAGTAACTCAGCAGGTAAGTCAGCATCTCTGGAGAACATAGATAGCTGACATTTCGGGATCCCTCTTCAGACTGATTATTGGGGTGGGAGAGAAAGCTGGAAGAGATAAGGGGCAGGATAAAACCTGGCAGGTAATAGGTTGACATTATTGCAGTTCCTTGGTTCGACATTTTAAACGACTATCCCCTAAAGCTTATGCAGTCTTGCAGCAAAACATCTTAATATAGGATATCTTTTGATTCATCACCAGGAAACCAGTGCTGGAAGCGGAGGTGTAGAACAACAGAGCCAAATCCTTTACAAACCCGAAAAGATACAAATATATTTATCTTTCAATCAGACTGACAACTTGCTTTTACTGAATGGAAGGAAGTGAATGAACCAGGGCCTGGGAAGAGTGGAGTACAGCACCAGTAGGCCAGTTGGGATTTCTGAATAGTTGGATAGTGGAATATCACAGTTTCACTCTGTTGATATTGCCAGCACACAATGTAAAATGCAATCTATCTGATATCAAATAAGTTTCAAGATTTACCAGGGCTACATGCAGGCAGGTGGGACTAGTATAGATGAAACGTGTTGGTTGGTGTGGGCAAGTTGTGCCGAAGGGCCTGTTTCCATGCTGCATGACTCTATAACTCTAAGATGCAGGAGAGTACTCCTGTGTTTTATGAAGGTGTTGCCAGGACTCAAGGGCCTACAGGCTCGGATTTTATTCCTTGGGGCAGGAGGATGAGAGGTGATTTTATACAGGTGTATAAAATCATTAGGGGAATATATAGGGTAAATTTCACAGAGTCTTTTACCCAGAGGAAGGAAATCAAGAATCAGAGGACATTGGTTTAAGGTGAAGGGGGAGGGAGAATTAAAAGTAACCTGAGTGGTAATGTTTTAATTCATGAGTGGTGGGTATATAGAACGAGCTGCCAGAGGACGTAGTTGAGACAGGTACTATCACAACTTATAAAAGAGATTTGGGCAGCTACATGGATAGGGTAGATTTAGAATGATATGGGCCAAACACAGGCATGTGGGGCAAGTGTATATGGAACATATTAGTCAGCGTGGGCAAGTTGGACCAAGAGGCCTGTTTCCATGCTGTATCAATCTATGACTCTACACTGATCTGTGGAATGTGAGTTGGTGGACAATGAGGGCGGCATGGTGGCGCAGCAGTAGAGTTGCTGCCTTACAGCGAATGCAGCACTGGAGACCTGGGTTCAATCCCGACTATGGGTACTGTCTGTACGGAGTTTGTATGTTCTCCCTGTGACCTGCGTGGGTTTCTCCGAGACCTTCGGTTTCCTCCCACACTCCAAAGACACTCCAAAGGTTTGTAGGTTAATTGGCTTGGTAAATGTGAAAAATTGTCCCTAGTGTGTGGAGGGTAGTGTTAACGTACGGGGATCGCTGGTCAGCATGGACCCAGTGAGCCGAAGGGCCTGTTTCCTTGCTGTATCTCTAAACTAAAACTAAACTAAACTAAAACTCAGTATATTCATGGCGGAAACATTCAGTATACATGTTTTCTTCAAAATAACAAAGTTATTTCGGCATAGAAAGGTAAGTCACCTTTGGTTATCTATTTCTTTCAAACTTAGGGAGATAGCAGTTAAATACTCAGATAATGCACAACTTTCCTTATAAACATAATCCTGACCTTCAACAATAATTTAGTGATTAGAACATTATTATGAAGCTCATTTGAATCAGGAATTCACTAATAACAGAACGGATTTGTGGCACAGTCTTACTGCTAACTAAAATGAAATGCAATCATGCATTATGTATCATGCTGACCTGGTCTCTAATATGTTTGCAATATGCCATTCAGAATAGTTCCAGTTATAATGACTTCTGCAGTAACAATCTATTCTTGCTCAATAGTCATTACATTATTACGTTTCACAATTTCATTTAATATTCTTTAATATATTACTGAACTACCTTCTAAAATTAAACTCATTATTTTAATTATCGTACCACTAATTACATCTTTCTCCTGTTGATGAAAACCCATTTTTTTCTCTTGGTTCAATTAGATGGTGTATCTGCCACTTAAAGACTTAAGGCCTTAACGTTGTGCTACGGGATATTAATTCAGAAATATATATCTGGATGTTTTGGTTCCTTTGTATTTGGGCCTCTGACCAACAGCAACGCAACCTGCAGAAGAGCTCAGAAGTTGGACGTATCTAATTATATCAATGGAGGGCATTCATATTCAATTGTAATTGTCGAGGAATTCCTGCCAAGCAATAATTAACTGCAGTTAGAACTGGAAAAAATAATCTGGGAAATGTTATCAGGTATACTAATCTTTGGATTGTTCATTGTCATTGGTGTACAGCATTTAAGTTAGGAAAGCAAAGTCAGTAGTCCATCGCCAATTCAAGGAGATAACATGGACAACACAAAGAAAACCTTGAGACACAAGGAACTGCAGATACTGGAATCTGGAGCAAAACACAAAGTGCTGGAAGCAGCCAACAGGTCAGGCCTCATCTATGGAGGTTTCAGATCCTGACCAAAAACATCACCTATCCATTTCCCTCCACAGATTCTGCTTGACCTGCTGAGAAACTTAGTGTTTGCGGCAAAGAAAACATACGATCTCTGTCCTTACATTCTTTACGAGAAAGATATAAAAATACTCTAATACTAAAAATGATGATCAGTTTTACCACAATATTCTGTGATAAAAATGTTGCAGCTTATTTTACCCTCATCTAATTCTTTTTTTTTCATTGAGATGAAAGGAAGCAAAACCCAAATAATATTTATGAATTAATACCCCACAACACAATGTTAGGGCCTCATGCCCCTATCCCAGTTAGGAAACCTGAACGGAAACCACTGCTGACCTTGCCCGTGAACCAAGGTTTCCATGAGTTGCCAGAGGTTTTGGTCACTCGCCTGGAAAGCCTCGACCGAAGCATGAGCTGCATCTACCAACCAAAGATCCTATATGATCTTTGCTACTGACCGCACACACACACACACAAACACATTGCGAAGGTGGGGGCCAGGGACAGCGGAGGAGCGCTGTCTGCACGATGAAGAGGAAGATAAACGGCTGCCACAGAGCACGCTAAGTCCTTTAGAGAGCTTGGCCGGGGGGGAGAGAAGGGGAGAGAGAAAGGGGGAGAGAAGTGGGGAGAGATGGGGGGGGAAGGAGTGGAGACAGTTTTAAGAAGGTTAATCAAGTTTAGCAGGCATTATACCTACTGCTGGGTTTTCTAGGTCCTAAAAACTCCAATGAGCAAATCAAAATGGCCGGTCAACAAAGGAGATTGCCTTCGACTGCCTGTAAGTAAATAGCAACCCCACTCCACTAGCTTCGACCAAACAGCAACCTATTTTTAGTCGAAGCCGGATTTGATTTTGTTGAAATAATCGAAGGAACATAGAAGAAGCCTCGACCACGCGGAAACCACTTTCGACCATTATGCCCCTGTCCCACTTAGGAAACCTGAATGGAAACCTCTCGAGACTTTGCGCCCCACCCAAAGTTTCCGGAGGTTTTTGTCCTCTGGCAACCACCTTCAACTAGCATCGCAACAGGCTTCGACTAAAAAATTACCGACTTTTAAAACGGAAACCACTTTCGACCACTAGGGAGACTGACAAAAACCTCCAGCAACCTCCAGTAACCTCCGGTAATTGCACGGAAACCTTGGGTGGAGCGCAAAGTCTCCAGAGGTTCCTAAGTGGGACAGTGGCATTAGTCTTTAGGTGGCAAATACAAAATCTTATTGAACAAGGAGCAAAATAAAATGGTTGATATAATTTTCAATTAAAAAACATTACTTGCTGGAAATCTACATAATAGTAAGATTAAACGAGAACTAACCAGCTTGAAGTTTGATCTTGATTTTATGAGGAGTTACGATGAGCGATTACGTAAAGAAGGTTGTCAGTCGTCATGCGCGTCAATCTTCAAAGCAGTGGTGTAGAATCACAGATAAAAGAAGTTGGCCTAAACATAGTAAGATTTGGAGAACTAGAAATACCAGATGACCTGATAATATGAGGGTTGGGAGTGGTGGGCACGTAAAATCAAGATCAAACTTCAAACTGGTAAGTTCTCGTTTAATCTTACTATTTTACTTCGGAGTCACATGAGTGACTACGTGAAGATTTCAAAGCTCTGTGATTTCACGCAGGTTCAAATCCAGCTGTCACACACTGAATAGATTGACCATGGATGAATGAGAAAACAATTAATGCATTCAGACATAACATAGTTAGGTAACAAAATTGATGCTTTAATGTGAAAAACAAAAATGATAGCCCAATGGGGGGGAAACAATAAAAACAAATTTAAAATGGTACGTGCAAACACCCCTGGTCCGGCAATGGGTTTATTATAAAACCAGTGGAACATCCTTTCATTGGCTCATCCTGCAGCCGCTAGGATGTTGTCGTGGGGAACGTCCATCGCCCTTGCTGCCGACGTAGAAGCATCCCTGGTGGAGTGAGATTTGTAAGTGTTAGTATTCACTCCTGCACCCACCAGTACCTCTTTTAACCATCTGGAAATGGTTTGTGCTGATACCCGGTGGTGTGGATTTTTTGTGGCTGATTAGGACAGCTAACTCAGTGTCTCTGAGGCTCCTGGTAACTTTTATGTACTGGTGCAAGTGTGCGACTACACATAATCGTGGATCTTCAGGGTATGCCAGGAACTCAAGCATGGGCCCTGGTACCCCCGGCCTGCTCTGTTTAACAAAGTCATGGATGATGAAAGTTATGGTGTTTACAGTGGTGGTCATGTTGTCCAGTCTCAGCTTGTGCAACGTCTGGACTTGTTGCACCATTACCAGGGCCATCAGTATGACCACTTTGAGGGTGAGCTTGGTTAAGGGTAGTGCGGTGACTGGGGCCCACTGACAAAGTAGTGTTAGCACCATGCTAACATCCCACATGTCCATATACCATGACCTGGGGGGTGTAATGTTGTATATTCCCTTCATGAATCTGGTAATGAGGGGATGTGTTACCACCGGGTGTGCCCCCACTCCCAGCACTAAATAGGAGGTTAGTGCACACCTGGCACTGTTGATGGCACTGGAGCCTAATTTATGGTCATGATATAATGTGGACAGAAACTCCAGTATATCTATGATGCACACTGTGTCATATGAGATGTTGGAGGCATGATAATACATCTCCCACTTCTTGATGTGAGAGGCATACTGCCTTTGTGTGCTGTCCCTCCAGGCCACTGTGATGACATCCACTGTTCGGTCAGCCAGTCTGAGTCCCAGGTATGGTCTCCTCAGAATCTGCAAATCAATAAATTGATTTGGTCATGTCGTGGGTGATTGCCCCCCGTTACAGGATGTTACTGGATACCAGCAGGTTGGGGACAGCCATGAAAGGCTGTGTCATAATTCCCAGGACTAGTGGGAACCAAGATTGCACAGGCCAATCTGGCACTACCAAAATGCCTGTGGCATTGTCTTGCTTTATTTTTACCAGGCATCGGCTGATGAGGCAAAATGGAGCGAAAGCATACAAGAACATTCCTCCCCAATGCAGTGTGAACGCATCGACTGCCACTGCCCCTGGGTCTGGTTCCCATGAGACATATTTGGGTAACTGGTGATTCACTCTGGAAGCAAACAATCCATATTTGGCATGCCCTACCGGGCAACCATTCTGTGTTATAATTGAATTTCCGTGATCTAGTGTCCACCACCGTATTATATCTACCTGGTAGGTAAATAGCCGTGACCCAAATGTTCCTTGCAATACACCAATGGCAAAGGAGGTTTGCCAATCTGACACATGATACAGATTTTATTCCACCCATGTGATTGACATATGCCACCGCAGTGGTGTTGTCAATCTGAAGTTGAACATGCACATGATGCATATTGCTGCACCAAGCCTTTAAACCATAGAGTGCCCCCAACAACTCTAACTAGTTAATGCCATATTGCTGTAGTATTAAGGACTCCTGCACATTCCATCTGCCCCCGCAACTGGAGATGGTATCTGTTGCTCCCCAGCCCAGGTCACTTGCATCAGTTTGTAATATTACCGATGGTGTATCAATTTGAATGTTCTTAGAGCAGTGATGTATATTCGTAGCCTACCAGTGCAATTCTGCCATGGCATCTGGTGGTAATCACATATAACCATATAACCATATAACAATTACAGCACAGAAACAGGCCATCTCGGCCCTTCAAGTCCGTGCCGAACAACTTTTTTCTCTTAGTCCCACCTGCCTGCACTCATACCATAACCCTCCATACCCTTCTCATCCATATGCCTATCCAATTTATTTTTAAATGATACCAACGAACCTGCCGCCACCACTTCCACTGGAAGCTCATTCCACACCGCTACCACTCTCTGAGTAAAGAAGTTCCCCCTCATGTTACCCCTAAACCTCTGTCCCTTAATTCTAAAGTCATGTCCTCGTGTTTGAATCTTCCCTATTCTCAAAGGGAAAAGCTTGTCCACATTAACTCTGTCTATCCCTCTCATCATTTTAAAGACCTCTATCAAGTCCCCCCTTAACCTTCTGCGCTCCAGAGAATAAAGACCTAACTTATTCAACCTATCTCTGTAACTTAGCTGTTGAAACCCAGGCAACATTCTAGTAAATCTCCTCTGTACCCTCTCTATTTTGTTGACATCCTTCCTATAATTGGGTGACCAAAACTGCACACCATACTCCAGATTTGGTCTCACCAACGCCTTGTACAATTTTAACATTACATCCCAGCTTCTATACTCAATGCTCTGATTTATAAAGGCTAGCATACCAAAAGCTTTCTTTACCACCCTATCTATATGAGATTCCACCTTCAAGGAACTATGCACGGTTATTCCCAGATCCCTCTGTTCAACTGTATTCTTCAATTCCCTACCGTTTACCATGTACGTCCTATTTTGATTTGTCCTGCCAAGGTGTAGCACCTCACATTTATCAGCATTAAACTCCATCTGCCATCTTTCAGCCCATTTTTCCAACTGGCCTAAATCACTCTGTAGACTTTGGAAATCCTCTTCATTATCCACAACACCCCCTATCTTGGTATCATCTGCATACTTACTAATCCAATTTACCACCCCTTCATCCAGATCATTGATGTACATGACAAACAACAAAGGACCCAACACAGATCCCTGAGGCACCCCACTAGTCACCTGCCTCCAACCTGACAAACAGCCATCCACCATTACTCTCTGGCTTCTCCCATTCAGCCACTGTTGAATCCATCTTGCTATTCCTGCATTTATACGCAACAGTTGAACCTTCTTAACCAACCTTCCATGAGGAACCTTGTCAAAGGCCTTACTGAAGTCCATATAGACAACATCCACTGCTTTACCCTCGTCAATTTCCCTAGTAACCTCTTCAAAAAATTCAAGAAGATTAGTCAAACATGACCCTCCAGGCATAAATCCATGTTGACTGTTCCTAATTAGACCCTCTTTATCCAGATACTTATATATATTATCTCTAAGTATCTTTTCCATTAATTTGCCCACCACTGAAGTCAAACTAACCGGTCTATAATTGCTAGGTTTACTTTTAGAGCCCTTTTTAAACAATGGAACAACATGCGCAGTACGCCAATCCTCGGGGACTATTCCCGTTTCTAATGACATTTGAAATATTTCTGTCATTGCCCCGGCTATTTCTACACTAACTTCCCTCAATGTCCTAGGGAATATCCTGTCAGGACCTGGAGACTTATCCACTTTTATATTTTTCAAAAGTGCCAGTACTTCTTTTACTTTGAAACTCATAGTATCCATAGCTACTCTACTAGTTTCCCTTACCTCACATAATTCAATATCCTTCTCCTTGGTGAACACCGAAGAAAAGAAATTGTTCAATATCTCCCCCATCTCTTTTGGCTCTGCAGATAGCTGTCCACTCGGTCTCTCCAATGGACCAATTTTATCCCTTGTTATCCTTTTGCTATTAATATAGCTGTAGAAACCCTTTGGATTTACTTTCACCTTACTTGCCAAAGCAACCTCATATCTTCTTTTAGCTTTTCTAATTTCTTTTTTAAGATTCTTTTTACATTCCTTATACTCCTCAAGCACCTCATTTGCTTCATGCTGCTTATAATTATTGCAGATCTCCCTCTTTTTCTGAACAAGATGTCCAATTTCCCTTGAAAACCAGGGCTCTTTCCAATTTTTACTGGTTCCTTTCAACCGAACAGGAACATAAAGATTTTGTACTCTTAAAAGTTCCCCTTTAAATGTCCTCCATTTCTCCTCTACATCTTTCCCATAAAACAAAATGTCCCAGTTCACTCCTTTTAAATCATCTCGCATCTCGTTAAAGTTAGCCTTTCTCCAATCAAAAATCTCAACCCTAGGCCCAGTTCTGTCCTTCTCCATAATTATATTGAAACTAATGGTATTGTGATCACTGGACCCGAAGTGCTCCCCTACGCATACCTCCGCCACCTGTCCCGTCTCATTTCCTAACAGGAGGTCCAGCACTGCCCCTCCTCTAGTAGGCACCTCTATGTATTGCTGCAAAAAACTATCCTGCACACATTTTACAAACTCCAAACCATCCAGCCCATTTACAGAATGTGTTTCCCAGTCTATGTGTGGAAAGTTGAAATCTCCCACAATCACTACCTTGTGCTTACTACTAATATCTGCTATCTCTTTACATATTTGCTCTTCCAATTCTCGTTCCCCATTTGGCGGACTATAATATACCCCTATAAGTGTTGCTACACCTTTCCCACTTCTAAGTTCCACCCAAATAGCCTCCCTAGATGAGCCCTCCAATCTATCCTGCCAAAGCACTGCTGTAATATCTTCCCTGACTAGCAATGCAACACCTCCACCTCTTACCCCTCCAATTCTATCACACCTGAAGCAACGAAATCCTGGAATATTTATTTTCCAATCACAGCCCTCCTGCAACCATGTTTCACTGATCGCCACAACATCATACTTCCAGGTGTCTATCCAGACTCTAAGCTCATCCACCTTTCTGACAATGCTCCTAGCATTAAAATATGCACATTTAAGAAACCCCCCATCTCTTGTTCTCTGTTTATTTCCTTTTTTTTCTTTCTCCTCTTGTGTCCGAGTGCTTCCCTTTTCTGCTTCCTGCCTCCCATTCTGTCTACTAGCTTTTGCTATTTGCATCCCTCGCCCCAACCATTCCAGTTTAAAGTCTCCCCAGTGGCCTTTGCAAATTTCCCCGCCAGGATATTGGTCCCCCTCGGGTTCAAGTGCAACCCATCCTTTCTGTACAGGTCCCACCTACCCCAAAAGAAGTCCCAATGATCCAGAAACTTGAATCCCTGCCCTCTGCACCAGTCTTTCAGCCAAGCATTTATCCTCCACCTTGCTCCATTTCTACTCTCACTGTCACGTGGCACAGGCAGTAATCCTGAGATTGTTACCTTTTTGGTCCTTTTCCTCAACTCTCCTCCCAAGTCCTTAAATCCTCCCTTTAGGACCTCTTCCCTTTTTTTACCTATGTCATTGGTACCGATATGTACCACGACCTCAGGCTCCTCTCCCTCTGATTTGAGGATATCTTGGACACGTTTAGACACGTCCAAGACCTTGGCACCAGGGAGGCAGACCACCATCCTGGTCTCCCGACTGCGTCCACAGAATCGCCTATCCGACCCCCTAACAATAGAGTCCCCAATTGCCCTCCTCTTTTTTTCCCTACCTTTCGGAGCAACAGGGCCGGTCTCTGTGCTGAAGGCCCGTCCGCTGTCGCTACCCTCGGGTAGGCTGTCACCCCCATCCGTACTCAAACAGGAGTACTTATTTGCCAGGTGTACTGACATTGGAGTACTCACTCGTTCATGCCTCTGCCCCTTGCCCTTCCTTAGCGTGACCCACATGTCTCTCTCCTGTGGTTTTGGAGTGACCACCTCCCTATAACTCTCCTCTATCACCTTTTCACTCTCCCTGACCAGGCAGAGGTCATCGAGCTGCTGCTCCAGGATCCTAATACGGTCCCTTAGGAGCCCCATCTCTCTGCACCTGATGCAGATGTGGACGTCAAGAGGGCCATCCGACACCATGACCTCCCACATCTGACATGCAGTACAGTACACTGCTCTGGCTGACATTCTCTCGCCTTACCCTGGATCGATATCAGTATAATATAATGGAAACTGCTAGGAGAAATCAGCAGGTATCTGACTCAAACAGCTGCTCCCACTGCACCTTTACTAACCCCCTGTACCTTTACTCACCCACTGTACTTTTAACCAGAAAGCAGAAATACTAACCAGAGGCTCCACCGAATCAGCTGCTTCCTCTAGTCTGCTTCCACCAATCAGCGGCTTCCACCAGAAACCTCCCTATTCAGAATGGAATGTTCCGGATTTAAGTAAGCTCCTGACCCTCCTCCACTCGCTCCAACGGTCCCGGGCCTCTGCCTGAACAAGCCCCGCGCTGGGTTTATGTACTCACCGCTCCTGACCCTCCTCCACTCGCTCCAACGGTCCCGGGCCTCTGCCTGAACAAGCCCCGCGCTGGGTTTCTGTACTCACCGCTCCTGACCCTCCTCCACTCGCTCCAATGGTCTCGGGCCTCTGCCTGAACAAGCCCCGCGCTGGGTTTATGTACTCACCGCTCCTGACCCTCCTCCACTCGCTCCAACTGTCTCGGGCCTCTGCCTGAACAAGCCCCGCGCTGGGTTTATGTACTCACCGCTCCTGACCCTCCTCCACTCGCTCCAACGGTCCCGGGCCTCTGCCTGAACAAGCCCCGCGCTGGGTTTATGTACTCACCGCTCCTGACCCTCCTCCACTCGCTCCAACGGTCCCGGGCCTCTGCCTGAACAAGCCCCGCGCTGGGTTTATGTACTCACCGCTCCTGACCCTCCTCCACTCGCTCCAACGGTCTCGGGCCTCTGTCTGAACAAGCCCCGCGCTGGGTTTATGTACTCACCGCTCCTGACCCTCCTCCACTCGCTCCAACGGTCTCTGGCCTCTGTATGTTTCCCAAATTGGACTGTGTGGGATTTGAGAGCCCGTTCCTTTGCACGGTGTAGATTTTTGTAGTGCAAAGGCCCGAAGCGTACAGCTGGAAAGGCTACCACAAGATTGCCAATTACACTTGCTACTTGTCAATTGTTAGTTGCTGGTTCACAATTAGCTTATTGCAGGGTTCCATCAATTCTGATTGCTTACCACTTGGCAGTGTCACCGCCATTTGAATTGAGTTAATTGTGAGCCCCAGTTAATCAACTACCCTAATTGGAGTAATTTTTAACTGGATGGATTAGGAATCCCAACCTCTCAAACATGAGTTTGGTAGTTGCGATAAATGTCAGCATCCAGAGGCTAATTTAACACATACTTTTGAAAATTGTATAAAAGTTAAGAATTTCCGGATTGAGATTTTTAGAATAACTTCTGAAGTTATTAATACTAAAATGGATCCGGACTCAAAATTAATAAAACTTGGAATATCAGAACAAAGTTTAACACTTACAACAAGTCAAAGAAATTTCCTAGATTACAGTATAATAATTTGGAAGAAATTAATATTAAAATTTTGGAAAGGCCCTATATCCCCCACAATTAAAATGTGGATTACAGAAATGTCGGAGACCCTACACCTGGAAAGAATCAGATTTGCCCTAATGGACAAACAAGAAGTTTTCATTAGAACATGGTCTTCTTTCATTGATTACTTAAAAGGGTGGATCGGTTCGGCAGGGAACCCTACTGAAACTTGGAATCAGGATTAGATGAAAAGTTATATTCTATATTCCTTGATCTAATCTCCAATGATGTATTAATGGTAAATTATTCCATTCTTTATGATTTCTTTTTGATTTTTATTTGATTGTTCTCTCTGTTTTTCTCTCTTTTTATAAAGAAAATAAATTATTAGAGACAAAATGATTAATTTGATAATATTAATAATGTATGATCGTTGTACACAAAACATTGCTATCATAATGTTTGCTAATTCACTGCTTACCTACTCTAATAAAAATATATATTAAAAAAAAAGGAATCCCAACCTCTCAAACATGAGTTTGGTAGCTAAAACAGATGATTTGGCTGATTCCTTGGTGTCCCCAATTATTAGTATGCCATCTAAATAAGCCATCACCATGAGATTCTGAGCTTGTAGTAGCCCCGCAACTGGTTTTAGTGATTTTGTAAAAAGTCTGGGAGCTGAAGTCAGCCCATTAGGCAATGCCACAGCTGCCCCATCCAGTTAAATTTCAAATATCTCCTGTGCTCCCTGTGAATGGGTACTGAGTAGTATGCATCTTTTAGATCTATGCATGCCATATAACATCCTCTGGAGACCAGCTGGATGGCTGTGCCAAAATTATGAATTCTTAAATGTATATACTGCACATGGGTATTGAGTTCCGTCAAGTCTAGGATGATACGATTTCTTCCATCCCTCTTTTGCTTTGGGAATATGTTGGATACAAATTGGTGTGATTCCTAGTTCGATCTCTTAATCACCCCTTTTGTATGTAAAGCCTGAATTTCAGCTTGTACCTCAAATCTTTCCTGGTGTGAGAAAACATATGTGCGGTTTGGTAAATTTTGTGGGTGGTGATGAATCAAGAAATAACTCAATTTTAAACCCTTGTACACTGTGCAGTATGAATGGGTGTGTTGTGATCCAATTCCATTAATTCAAAAAATGTTGCAATCTCCCCCCAACTTGTAATTTAGGGATGTTTAAATTGTTCCACAAGGAACTAGGTTCTCATACCTTGGACGTTACTGCTGGTGTGGTACTGGCTTCCATCCTCGTGCCTTGGGAAGCAGGGCTAATGGCTGATGCCCCCCCTCCCCCCCCCCGCATCCGAGCTGTGGGCCGGCTGGAGACTACCCCTAAAAAAGACCTTGGTGCTTCCAGCTCGAGTCTTCCTCCTGTCTCAGAGTCCCTAGGCTGGTTTCGCCTGGTGTTGAAGGCAGCATAGGGGTGAGCCCGTTGTGATGAGCCTCTGGGTGTAGTTGGGGCTCGGCTCATGAGGCGGATGGTCTTGGCCTAATCATCCAGCTCTCGGACCTGCTTCAGCAGGTCTGCCCCAAATAGATAATTGGCTGGCTGGATGTTGCTGGCCTTGCACAGCACAGCAAATTTTGGATTGAGTGCAGGCCGTATAGCGTTTTTACACGGACAGTTAATTTCTAAAAGGGCATTATGGTCGAGCTCCACAGCGTCCTGCTGTGCCTCCGTCAGTGGCCCCCCATCCACAGACCTTGCAAAGGCCATTACGCCTGAGGACAAAAATTTTTTTTAAATGTTGGAGTTTTACCACCTGGGCTCTTACCCCTGCTCCAATATGGCCCCAGATGGCGTGATTGATGGCCGGCACATTGAGGGAGGCACAGTTGGCAGGCATGTTGTATTTGCCCGTGGTCTCCTCCATGACCAGGTCCTTAAGCTGGAGCGAGGCCAGGTAATTAATAGTAGCGGCCAGCTCTTCATCTAGGGGTGCTCCGGTTGGAGTGGGAATGACAAATTTGGAAGCCAATTCGGCCCCATGCCCCCGATGGTGTTCACCTGGTGTGCCTCCCTGCTCTGAGTCAGGTTAGTACTGACTGTGTTAGTACTGACTCTGTGTACTCCTCTCCAGAGGAGGGAGACACTTCGCAGCCCTGCGGTGCTGCTAGCGCGGGCTCCCGTAGAGACCCGGGCTGATACTGGTCCTTCCTCTGGAGCAGATCAGTCTGGACCCACCACTCCATTAGGTGTTCCATCTGGGAGAGGCGCCCACAGATGCTTCCCAGTGTAGGAGGGGATCCCTCCGGCCCAGACACATCTGAGTCTACGGGCCTGGCAAACTTGTGGGTGGCCTTGCGCCCCAGCGGGACTGCCACGGTGCTCTCCTGAGGCACCAAGTCTGCTGTCACCTGGAAGGTGACTCCGACAGTCACCCGCTGGGGGGCAAGACTATAAAACCCTGGATGCCTGGACATGAGTCAGTCACACTGCAATGTCATGAGGGAAAGGCCACGACTGTCATTCTAAGCTGTGAATCAACTGAACTGTGAGTCTGCAATGTACTTGCAATAAATGATTGGTAAGACATTAATGACAATGCCATGAGTTGTTTGGCCTGCTGCCCAAACATGTGCTTCAAACTGCAATGCTTTATTAGGTCCAACTGTGTTTGGAAGGAATAAATGCTTTATTAGGACCGACTGTTTAGTCCAAAGGTCCCGCTCATTTCGTGACTTATGCTTAGTTGGCAGGTCGCACTGATTGCGCAATTTCCGGTGAGTGCAGAGGTCGCACTGATTGCGTAATTTCCAGTAAGTGCAGAGGTCATGCTGATTGCAGAAGTGCCACAGACTGCGGAAGCCCCACAGTGGAGAGGCCGCGCTCAGCCGTGTAAGTAGATTCAAGAAAGTTTGCTGTCATAGTCATGGTATGTGTCAGTGTGTGTGTGTGTGAGTGTGTGTGTGTGAGTGAGTGTGTGTATGTGTATGTGTGAGTGAGTGTGAGTGTGAGTCTATGTGTGTGTGTGTAAGGAGAAGGGTGTGACTGTGTGTGTGTATGTGTGTGAGTGTGTGTGTGTATATTGGAATTGGTGGAGAGGTGGAACATTGCGTTGGTGGGACCAGCCCTCCTGTGTGAAGCTGGTCCCGACAACGCAATATTCCACCTCTCCACCAATTCCAATATACACTCACACACATACACACCCACACTCACACATGCACACCCTTCTCCTTACACACACACATAGACTCACACTCACACACTCACTCACACATACACATACACACTTAGTCTATCTGAACTAAAAACAGAAAAGCACCATCAAGTCAGGCAGTCCCAGTAGAAAAAGAAGCAGAGATAATGTTTTTGTTCATCTTTAAGGTCAATGACCTTTTATGAGAAGAGCCATTCTACAAAACGACCAATAATGAATCAACAATATATTTTACACAAAGAGTAACTGAATTTGAAATGTGAACTGTTTCTCTCTTCATCATTGTTAGCTAATATGTTGAATATTTCCAGCACTTTAGTTACCTTTCATTTCTACTGAGAGAAGCAGCCAGAACAATCCTTGGCAATAAAGCTGCATTATAATGCTCTCATGTGAAAAATGTTCTATTTATTTTTAAGAAAAAGCTGCACATTTCCATTGACACTAAGCTTATCTGAATAATATTTTGAGCTTATCATTCTTGAGCTGTTTAATATTTCATTATCAAAATCCTCCCATTGTCTTTGCCAGCTTTTGAGAGAATCCAATTATCTTTCCAATAGCAAAAAGATGCTAATAATGAAATACATTAAGATCGTAGACAGTCACAAAGCACTCACTAGACTGCCTTGAATGAAGAAAATCAGCTGGGACCTTCTAAAGGCCCTGATTATTTACAAAGCCGTTACTTAGTGCACAGGAAACACAAACCAGACAAATAAGGAGTTTAAGATAAAAATTCCCCACAGTTGTGCCCTATTGATTTCAAGTGGTGACAACTAACTACGCAGCTAGCAAGGAGTAAAAATAAGCCATGGTATTTTGTTGATCGATCACAGGCAGTGATTCTCTATTTAGTTATGCAAGTGGAAAATTCTACTGTTGCTAGTGGGCTCCATATTGATTACAAGCAGGAACTTGTGAGTCACAGACATTCAGAGATCAAGTTAACTGCAGATTTAACACATCGAGACAATCAATGAACAGGAACTCAAATGGTGACTTAAATGCAAGCAGGCTGCATAGGCAAACTGGAGCTGTACAACAAGGTGTGTGAATTGTTCCCATCCCATATCGATGATGATGGATTTTATATCAATTATATTTTTAAGGATTGAAACCTGTGCTGAAAATTCTTAAGCATTGAATGCCATAGTGAAGGATCAAAATAAGGCAACATTATTTGTGGAAATAGACACAAAAGGCTAGAAATAGCCAGGTGGCCATTACTTATGGAAATAGACACTCAGCGAGTCTCATCTCCAAAGTAGATATGTAGAAAACTATCTCATGGAGATTCAAGGAACTGCAAATGCTGGAATCGTGAGCAAAGTACAAAGTGCTGGAGGAACTCAGTGGCAATATTTTGATTATTTTGGCTGAAGGTGGGTTTACACCCAAACTGCCACCTATCCATTCCCACCACAGATGCTGCTTGGAGCGCTGAGTTCCTCTACCATTTTGCTATATAGCACATGTGTTGTCCTGACTGGAAAAATATTCAAAAGCCATGGTGATGACAGCACTATACTCACAGTCTATTGGACTGCCCCTCTCATAAACAGATTTGAATGTGGCTTCAAGAGCCAAAAAAAAAGATCCTTTAGAAGATGTCAGGCATAAAAAATCATGAAGTTTGATTAGCAATTAGGAATATGGGTTTGATAAAGATGGTAGCCAAAAATAGCTGGAAATTCTGTCCGATGCCAGCCATAATTGTTATGATAACCTCAATGAAACAATGTTTCCCAAAGTTCCAGAAACCAAGACACTATGTTATGACTACTAGTGGCTACAATTTAGTTATATTGTGATAGTACTACATCTCAATATAACAAAAAGTCTTCATCTTGTTTGTGCCCATGATGTGTCTGTGTATGTGTGTGTGTGTGTGTGTGTGTGTGAATCTGGTTAATTCCTGTCTTCTTCCAAAAGTTAGGCCACAGCCTTCCCATTTTCACACATCCTGCTCACATTATTCCCTTGGTGGTGATAAGCATCTTCCCATCACGTTACCACCTAAATTTTCGAAGTTATTAATCTGTGAAATTTAAAAAACAGCCCGATTTCTTTACTCACCCATTTTTTGGGAAAAAAATTGTGTGACATCACAATGCACTCGTAAGGCAGGACGGGCCACTCCGGGAGGGAGGGGCACTCCAGTGCTCCAACAGCAGTTTACAAGGTGGGGAGCACAGCTCCACAACGATTCTTCCAGAAAATTCTGACTTCGCTGACTTCGCTGTCTTTAACGATAGGCTTTTACATATTTTTAACGTTGCGCGATTCTTTGAATGATACTTGCATTTCGTTACTTATTTCATTTGTAATGTTGTGTGATTCTTTCAATAATCCTTTTTAAAATCTCTATTGCATTGATTGACTTTAATTTTAAACAAATTTCATTTAAAAAAACGGCATTTTATTTTAAACGAGTTGCATTTTAATTATTACTTTGCGATTTACCTCACCGCTCATCCCTTCCTCCCTCCCACAGAGCAGCGATCCCTCCTCATCACCCATCTCTTCCTCCCGCAGTGCGATGCCCCCTCCTCACCGCCCCTCCCAGCCTCCCACAACGTAGTCGTCCCTCCTCACCACCCCTCCCTGCCTCCGTGTGATGCTCCCTCCTTACTGCCCCTCCCTCCCTCCCACAGAGCGGTGCTCCCTCCTCATCATCCATATAGGACGTGAACAATTCACATACCTTGTTGTATAGTTCCAGCTTGCCTATGCAGCCTGCTTGCATTTAAGTCACCATTTGAGTTCTTGTTCACTAATTGTCCCTTCCCTCCCTCTCACACACTTCCCATCGCGGACCAAATATGATTTGAAAGTAATATGGCCAACTCTCAACACCATGATAAAATAATTCAGTCCCACTTACAGACCAGCTTCTGAAGTTATTCTATGTCATTCTCCAACTTCATATTCCTGAAAACAGCTCAGAAACCATAGAGATTTCAATGTACATAGTTCTGAAATTTGCTCTTGGCAAGATTAAGACCAAAATTGCAAAGCAATAAAGTTATCCCTTCCACCTCCCCCCACCACCCCCTGCCTAAATACCCCATTTCACCCCCCCAACCCACCTCCCCCCACCACCTCCTGCCCAAAGACCCTATTTCACCCCCCCCAACCCACCTCCCCCCACCCCCACCCCCCAACACCCTCCCCCACACACCCCCTGCCCCCCACCCCCACCCCTCCACATTGCATTGGGGGAACAGGTGAGTGCTGGAATATTGTGATGGGGAAACAGACCCAACGGGTCTGCACTTGGTCTAGTAACATTTAAAGATGTCCTGCCTATTAGTTATTTTGCACAAGATTTCAGCAGCATGTAATGGCTATAGCAAGGAAAGAGACCAGTCAGCACATCATGTCTATACTGGCCCCATGTAAGATTAATCTAGCCCTCTTTGCTGCAGTTCTGAGAGCAAACCCATTTTCCCATTCTATCCACATAAGTTAAGTTCCTCATCTCTGGCATTGCCTTAGAACATGTCTTCAACTCTCTTTAAATCATTTACACTCCCCCAAACGTGCAGTACCTAGAACTGCATACAATCCTCTGGTTGTGAGAAAACAATATTTTATATGAGTTCATCACATTACTTCTTTTTGTGTTCTATATCTCTCCTTATTAAGCCCAATATCTATTTTTCTAATAATCACATTCTTCATTTGTCCTTCCACTTTTGTACAAAGAAAGCACATGTCACCGCAGACCTTCTTTTCTTAAATCCCTTTCATAGCCCCTTTACAGAGTCAGTGTTATTCTCTTCAGGGAAATAAGCTCTTGGCAGCTGCTTCTTAAATGAAGAACACAACGCCAGACAGTGGTGCAGTCTCGAATTCAGCGTCAGCACAGAGAGCAAGATTTTCCGATAGGAAGGCACAAAAAAGGGAATCTGCACAATGTTGCAACTGCTGCAGGTGACATAGATTTTACTCTGTAAAGCATCTAAGCTCCAAGCAATTGTCAGGTGAGACAACAGGACTTTAAGATTACAGTACTGATGGACAGAAAGTGAATATAGATGCACACCAACAAAGTGGCAGACGGTTCCATTAGTGGGGAAGAATATCTATGACAAGCAGTATAGTTGTCTACCCTGAGGAAGGAACAAGGTCATTCTTAGGACATATCCATAGTATCTTCGATGGTGACTTTGATATACCTATGTGATTGCTGAATACATTCTTTCCAACTGAGTCTAAATTTTGCAAGCCAACCCTTGCCTTATGTTTGGTATAAGCTGCCACAATGATTAAAGTCTTACTTTGATCAAGCACTTTTTGTAACAGAAATCACATTGGATTACTCCTGTTTTGTTTTCTGTCCTTCTTAATATGATGTTGAAATGCATTCAATAACATTCTATGAATGGTTTTCATGACAGTCTCAAGCATCCCTGTAACGTATTGGGATCATATTTAAATGTCTAGTATATGATAATGGGCAGAGTCTTGGTTTAGCCTTAATTATGCCAACCTATGCAGAATGGCTGACTCTGTTGGATACGGGTAAGATTCCTAAATTAACCATATAACCATATAACAATTACAGCACGGAAACAGGCCATCTCGGCCCTTCAAGTCCATGCCGAACAACTTTTTTCCCTTAGTCCCACCTGCCTGCACTCATACCATAACCCTCCATACCCTTCGCATCCATATGCCTATCCAATTTATTTTTAAATGATACCAACGAACCTGCCGCCACCACTCCCACTGGAAGCTCATTCCACACCGCTACCACTCTCTGAGTAAAGAAGTTCCCCCTCATGTTACCCCTAAACCTCTGTCCCTTAATTCTAAAGTCATGTCCTCTTGTTTGAATCTTCCCTATTCTCAAAGGGAAAAGCTTGTCCACATCAATTCTGTCTATCCTTCTCATCATTTTAAAGACCCCTATCAAGTCCCCCCTTAACCTTCTGCGCTCCAGAGAATAAACCTAACTTATTCAACCTATATCTGTAACTTAGCTGTTGAAACCCAGGCAACATTCTAGTGAATCTCCTCTGTACCCTCTCTATTTTGTTAACATCCTTCCTATAATTGGGTGACCAAAATTGTACACCATGCTCCAGATTTGGTCTCACCAATGCCTTGTACAATTTTAACATTACATCCCAGCTTCTATACTCAATGCTCTGATTTATAAAGGCTAGCATACCAAAAGCTTTCTTTACCACCCTATCTATATGAGATTCCACCTTCAAGGAACTATGCACGGTTATTCCCAGACCCCTCTGTTCAACTGTATTCTTCAATTCCCTACCGTTTACCATGTACGTCCTATTTTGATTTGTCCTGCCAAGGTGTAGCACCTCACATTTGTCAGCATTAAACTCCATCTGCCATC
Organism: Raja brachyura; assembly: GCA_963514005.1. The sequence continues at coordinate 71,380,093 of OY740784.1, forward strand.
TTTCAGCCCATTTTTCCAACTGGCCTAAATCACTCTGTAGACTTTGGAAATCCTCTTCATTATCCACAACACCCCCTATCTTGGTATCATCTGCATACTTACTAATCCAATTTACCACCCCTTCATCCAGATCATTGATGTACATGACAAACAACAAAGGACCCAACACAGATCCCTGAGGCACCCCACTAGTCACCTGCCTCCAACCCGACAAACAGCCATCCACCATTACCCTCTGGCTTCTCCCATTCAGCCACTGTTGAATCCATCTTGCTATTCCTGCATTTATACCCAACAGTTGAACCTTCTTAACCAACCTTCCATGAGGAACCTTGTCAAAGGCCTTACTGAAGTCCATATAGACAACATCCACTGCTTTACCCTCGTCAATTTCCATAGTAACCTCTTCAAAAAATTCAAGAAGATTAGTCAAACATGACCTTCCAGGCATAAATCCATGTTGTCTGTTCCTAATTAGACCCTCTTTATATATACTTATATATACTTATATATATTATCTCTAAGTATCTTTTCCATTAATTTGCCCACCACTGAAGTCAAACTAACCGGTCTATAATTGCTAGGTTTACTTTTAGAACCCCTTTTAAACAATGGAACAACATGCGCAGTACGCCAATCCTCGGGGACTATTCCCGTTTCTAATGACATTTGAAATATTTCTGTCATAGCCCCGGCTATTTCTACACTAACTTTGCTCAATGTCCTAGGGAATATCCTGTCAGGACCTGGAGACTTATCCACTTTTATATTTTTCAAAAGTGTCAGTACTTCTTTTACTTTGAAACTCATAGTATCCATAGCTACTCTACTAGTTTCCCTTACCTCACATAATTCAATATCCTTCTCCTTGGTGAATACCGAAGAAAAGAAATTGTTCAATATCTCCCCCATCTCTTTTGGCTCTGCAGATAGCTGTCCACTCGGTCTCTCCAATGGACCAATTTTATCCCTTGTTATCCTTTTGCTATTAATATAGCTGTAGAAACTCTTTGGATTTACTTTCACCTTACTTGCCAAAGCAACCTCATATCTTCTTTTAGCTTTTCTAATTTCTTTCTTAAGATTCTTTTTACATTCCTTATACTCCTCAAGCACCTCATTTACTTCATGCTGCCTATAATTATTGCAGATCTCCTTCTTTTTCCGAACAAGATGTCCAATTTCCCTTGAAAACCAGGGCTCGTTCCAATTTTTACTGGTTCCTTTCAACCGAACAGGAACATAAAGATCCTGTACTCTTAAAATTTCCCCTTTAAATGTCCTCCATTTCTCCTCTACATCTTTCCCATAAAACAAAATGTCCCAGTTCACTCCTTTTAAATCATTTCGCATCCCGTTAAAGTTAGCCTTTCTCCAATCAAAAATCTCAACCCTAGGCCCAGTTCTGTCCTTCTCCATAAATTGAAACTCAGTTGGAGGGATATATTTTGTGTTTCAACAGTTTCCCCAAAGTTATAATTAGCAGTAATTAGCGACACTGCTCTTCACATGAAATAATGTCTTCAAAGATACCAACATATGAATCTATATATATAAGGAACGTATACAACAATATCTACTGTCAAACCATTCTATAGTAAATCAAGACCAGTTCCTTATTCTTTGAAGAACCAATTGGAAAAGAGTATGATAGATTGGAATAAAAATACTGTATTAGTGAACAAAACGATCACCGACTGCACAGTTTCTTTAACGGCAATACAAAAGGATGCTAAAATAGTTACATTGTGCAGGGGCTACAAGAAATAGCGGTCAGACAATTGACAATTAATAAAATCCATCACCAATGTTTCTGTGACATATGGACAATTCGTGAGATCCAGTTTTTTTTTACAAAGCTTTTTTTTTACAAAGAGTTGTTGCATGTTATGCATAGCTGAATGCAGGTGAGCACAATCAGGAATATGTCACACAAATCCATGGAAGGAGTTGTGCTGAATCAAATCCTCAAATATTTTCCAGTTCACAGTGGATAAGATTTTTTTGGGTATTAAAAATTATTTATGCAAGTAAGATGTTTTACTTATCCCTGAGTTAGTGCAGACAATTATTTATTATTTTTTTTGAAGATACAGTAAGTAAGTAAGTTTATTGGCCAAGTATTCACATACAAGGAATTTGCCTTGGTGCTCTGCCCACAGCAACAACATGACATACAGTGACAGCTACGAATGACTCAGAAAACACTAAACATTAATAATAATAAGACATTAATGATAAAACACCATTGATCAAACATGTGAACCAACACAATACCAGTAGTAACTTTAGCATCTTATCTACCTGTGCTGCCACCTTCAGGGATTTATGGATGTGAGTATCAAAGTCCCTCAGTTCCTCCATGTTCTCTCCGGTCCCACCATTTACTGTGTGATTCTTACTTCTTAGTCTTCACAAAATGCATCACTCACATACATCACAAAGACTACCCTTTTTGCTAACACTATTAATTTTCATATATCTGCAAACTTACCTATCATACATCCCACTGCAAGAGTCTTAGCACCAATCCTTCTGCTGAACGACAGGTCACGACAGGTTGTAATTTCCAATTACAAAAACAACCCTTTTCCGTCACTTTTGTGTCGTCTATTTACCGGCCAATTTTGGGTCCAATTTGCCCTGCATCCCAAAGAATGCAGACTTTTTCCAGGTCTCCCATTTTGGCCCTTTACAAAGGCTTTACTGAAGTCTATGTAAGCTACACCCTCCACCTTACCATCATCAATACATTTTGTCAGCCCTTTGAAAAATTCAATCAAATTGCCAAGACAGAAATTCCCCGCACCACAAAATGCAGTCAAAATTTAATTAATTCCTGCCTTTCCAAGTGTCAATTAATCTTGTTGTTCTGAACTTTTTTCTAATATATTCTCTACTTCTCCCATTTGACTCACGGGCTTGTAATTATTTGGTTTATCCCTGTTGTCCTCCAGTCAAATAGTATCTCACCTGTGGGTAGTTAATGTTTAAAACTCTGCCAGTGCCCCATCAATCTCTTCCAATGCCTCCCAGAGCAAACTTAGACACAACTCATCAGGCCCTGAGAAGTTATCCAACTAAAGGCCCACTAAGGCTTCCAATACATATTCTTTTTTAAAATAATGTGCACAAGAATTTCTCTCTTCACCATCCTGAATTCTCCAACTACAATGGAATTCTACAGTGAAGAAGGGTCCCAACCTAAAACCTTGTCTGTCCATCCGGCCAAAGGTGGCCTTTAGCCTGAATGTTACCGGAGTGATGGAGTGTACCTGTTAACTGAGAAAGCCATGCATCCAGAGAAGTTTGCAGAACATTTTTTTATTTTTGAGAAATGATTCAACATTGTTCCATATCCTTGCTTGATCTAACTAGTGTTTTAATGTAGATGATACGTGTGTACACCTTTAACAGTAGTGACGTTACCCTTGCTAACCACTCCCCCATATCATCCAGTATAACTATGACCTTCCCACCCACAGCTCTCTCTCTAGTATCCGTGACAGACCACGTACAGCTAGGGCAGTGTTGTGTGTGTTTAATTAATAAAGTAGTAGTAAAGATTCATCTGTGTACGTGCCAATTCTTTATAGTTAATGCCATTGCACCAACTTCCTAAGAAGATTGCAAAATGAGATGGGGCTAGCACACAGCATAAAGCAGTGTATGAATGCAAGCTCAGTTTAGAATTATATCTCTACCTGCTCACCACAATACTGTTAGAATTTAAAAGAATGTGGAATCTAAACCTGCTGAGCTCAGTGAGCTGACATCAGCAATTATGGATAATGGGCAGGAAGGAAAATGGCCAAAATCAGGCAAAAAATTGCGCAATGGCAGATGGGCTTTACTTCAAATAAATGTGAGAAACATAAAAACATAGAAGGATAGAAAATGGGTGCAGGCGGAGGCCATTCGGCCCTTCGGCCCTTCGAGCCAGCACCACCATTCATTGTGATCATGGCTAATCATCCCCTGTCAATAACCCGTGCCTGCCTTCTCCCCATATCCCTTGACTCCACAAGTCCCTAGAGCTCTAACTAACTCTCTCTTAAATCCATCCAGTGACTTGGCCTTCACTGCCCTCTGTGGCAGGGAATTCTATAAATTCACAACTCTCTGGGTGAAAAAGTTTTTTCTCACCTCAGTCTTAAATTACCTCCCCTTTATTCTAAGACTGTGGCCCCTGGTTCTGGACCCGCCCAACATTGGGAACATTTTTCCTGCATCTAGCTTGTCCAGTCCTTTTATAATTTTATATGTTTCTATAAGATTCCCCCTCATCCTTCTAAACTCCAGTGAATACAAGCCTAGTCTTTTCAATCTTTCCTCATATGACAGTCCTGCCATCCCAGGGATCAATCTCGTGAACCTACGCTGCACAGTCTCAATCACAAGGATGTCCTTCCTCAAATTAGGAGACCAAAACTGTACACAATACTCCAGATGTGGTTTCAACAGAGCCCTATACAATTGCAGAAGAATCCTATACTGAAATCTTCTTGTTATTTCAGTGACCGGTGATGTGTTGCATTTTGCTAGAACAAACCAGGATAAGACTTACATAGTAAATGGTACGGCTCTGGGGAGTGAATGAGGGTGGGAGAGAAGGAGAGAGGAAGAGAGCAGGAGAGAGCAGGAGTGAGAGGGAGAGAGTGCATGCAAGCAGTGACACATGCTGAAAACTGTGTTACATGCTTACTTTCATTGCTCATGCTCTTGAGTATGGGAGTTGGGACAACATACCACAACTGTACAAGATATTGGTATACAGTGTTACATTTGTGGTCATCCTACTACAGAAAAAATGTCATTAAAGTGGAAAGGGTTCAAAAAAAGACTTACAGGGTCTGGTTAGGTTTAGGGCTAAGGTCTTTTTTCCCTGGAACATAGCAGTCTGAGAGGTGCATAAAATCTCAAGGGACATAGAAAGTATAATAGCCACAATCTTTTCTCCAGGGTATCGGAGTCAGAAACTAGATGGCATCGATTCAAGGTGAGAGAGGAAATATTTCTGGTACAGTTACACCCTATAACATGCATTTGGGCAGGTATATGGATAGGAAAGGAATAAGAACCAGATGCAACAGGTGGGACTAGTTTGGTTAGGCAATCTAGTCAGCATGGACGAGTTGGGTGAAAGAGCTTGTTTCCGTGCTGTACAGCTCTTGGATTCTATTAGCAATACCGGATCATCAGTTCTATGAGCAATGCTGGATCACACGCTCTTCGTCTCATCTATGGCTTCCATTTTCCAGGCCCCCATTCCCTCATCCTCACCATGGATGTCCAATCACTCTACACCTCCAGAGCCCTCAGTTTCTTCCTCGACCACAGAACCAACCAATCCCCGTCTACTGATACTCTTCTCCACCTAATGGAGCTGGTCCTTACCCTCAACAACTTTTCCTTGATCTCCTCCCATTTCCTTCAAATCCAAGGCATGCGCATGGGCCCCAGCTATGCCTGTCTCTTTGTAGGGTATGTCGAACAATCCTTGTTCGAGGCGTACCGTGGCCCTATCCCCAAACTCTACCTCCGCTACATTGATGACTGCATTGGTGCTACCTCCTGCAGCCATGCAGAACTCACTGACTTAATCCATTTCACCACTAACTTCCAACCAGCACTCAAATTCACCTGAACCATTTCCGATATCTCCCTACCGTTTCTTGACCTCGCTATCTCCATCGCAGGTAACCTGACTAGTGACCAATATCTACTACAAACCCACTGACTCGTATGGCTATCTGGACTACACTTCTTCCCACCATGTTTCTTGTCAGGACTCTATATCCCCTACTCCCAATTCCTCCATCTGCGCCGCATCTGCACCCAGGATGAGGTGTTCCACACCAGGGCATCGGAGAGGTCATCATTCTTTAGGGAATAGGGGTTCCCCTCTTCTACTATAGATGAGGCTCTCACCAAGGTCTCTTCTACAACCCGTAGTTCCGCTCTCACTCCCCATCCCCCCACTCGTAACAAGGACAGATTCCCCCTTGTCCTCACCTTCCACCCTACCAGCTGTCGCATACAACTGATAATACTCCTATATTCTCGCCACCTCCAACGGGATCCCACCACAAGCCACATGTTCTCATCCCCTCCAGTTTCGGCTTTCCACAGAGACCGCTCCTTCCGCAACTCCCTGGTCAATTTGTCCTTTCCCATCCAAACCACCTCTCCCCTGCTACTTTCCCTTGCAACCACAGGAAATGCTACACTTTTCATTTTACCTCCCCCCTCGACTCCATCCAAGGACCCAAGCGGTCTTTCCAGGTGAGGCAGAGGTTTACCTGCACCTCCGCCAACCTCATCTATTGCATCCGAAGGTGTCAATTGCTCTACATCGGTGAGACCAATTGGCAATCGCTTTGTCCAACACCTCCGCACAGTTCGCATTATCGAACAAGATCATCCGGTGGTTCAGCACATCAACTCCCCCTCCCATTCCGTATCCAACCTTTCTATACTGGGCCTCCTCCATGGCCAGAGTGAGTCCCACCGCAAATTGGAGGAACAGCACCTCGTATTTCGCTTGGTTAGTTTACACCCCAGCGGTATGAACATTGACCTCCAATTTCAGGTAGTCCTTGCTTTCTCCGTCCTTACCTCTCCCCTTCTCAGCTCTCCCACAGCCCACTGTCTCCACCTCTTAATTTCTTCTTCCCACCCCCCCCCGCCCACCCCCCACCCCCCCCCACCCCCCCCCCCCAAACCCACATTAGTTTGAAAAAGGGTTTTGATCCAAAACGTCACCTATTCCTTCCCTCCATAGATGCTGCCTCACTCGCTGGGTTTGTCGATCATTTTTGTCTACCCTGGATCCAGCTTCCAGGATGCAAAGGTGTATAGTTTTGCTGCAACAATATAATTATACGATTGAATATCATTCACGAAGACCAAACCTAATGGCTGATACTCGGTCCAGTTCACTTTATAAATTGGCAAACATTATTAAAGTGTGTGGCTTGCAGACATAGATTTTCCTGCTGCAGCCATTGAGACTGCTCAGACAACTGAGCAAGATTCATCAGAACCATGAAAGTGATGTAAGATGAAACTTTCTATACAGGTGTCCAATTGCTGTACTATTGATTTGAAATACATAATTACTAAATCTTGGAATTCCACCACAATTAGAGTCTGACAATTAAAATGGTTGTCTGAACACTTAGCAGAGTGCTTTATTCAATTCAGTAGTACTTTCTTATCATCCTGTTTTGATTGAGGCAGCGGGCTTTATCGAACTTTGGTTAGGTAGCATTTGGAGTATTGCATGGATTTCTGGATGCCCCATTACAGGTAGGATGTGAAGGCTTTGGAAAGTGTACGGAGGAGGTTTACCATATAGAAGTATAACAATTAAAATTTTAAATAGGCATAGATAGTTCAAACCTTTTTTCTTGGATGGAAAAAACAAATACTGGAGGGCATAGCTTTATGCAAACATTAAAGCAGATATGAGTGGCAAGCTTTTTACACAGAGGGTGGTGAGTGCCTTGAGCACGCTGCCGGAGTTGGTGGTTGAGGCAGATATGAAAGTGGCATTTAAAGGACTTTTGCATTGGCATATGGATATGCAAGGAATGGAATTATGTAATAATGGATTATCGATCAAGGCAGATAAGAGATGGTCTTGGCATCAGGTTTGGCACAGACTGTAGACCAAAGGGCCTGTTCTTGTGCTGTGCTGTTCTAAGTTCTATTTGATGGATTGGTTGATTGATTGCCCATTAAACTCACTGTGGGAAATTAGGCTTTACAATATTTTACCTGCTATGGAAGTAATAATTGTTGCTAAAATGTTAATCATTTTTTTCAGCTCAGTGAAAAGGACAAGCAAAACCACAGAATTGTTTTCAAGTAAGTAGTAAATTGTTGCTCCTTGTTGGGTGAATGCCTTCAGGTTCATTTTCTCCCACTTTATATGGTTTGTGCTCAAGGACATCCATCCTGGTATCCAATGGACCAATAGATCCTTCTTCAGTGTGTTTTGTTATTTAGTTTTAGAGATACAGTATGGAAACAGGCCCTTCAGCCCACCAAGTCTATGCCGACCATCGATCACCCATGCACACTAATTCTGATATTCTGCTTTCTCGTCCACTCCCTGCAGACTAGGGGCAAATTCTAGCAGCCAATTAGCTTACAAACCTGCACTTCCTTTGGGATATGAGAGGAAACCGGAGCACCCAGAGGAAACCCATGTAGTCACAGGGAGAATGTGGAACCTCCACACAGGCAGCAGCCAAGGTCAGGATCAAAGCCAAGTTTCTGGCAATGTGAGGCAGTAGCTCTACTCATTGCACCAGTGTGTTGCCTTTTTTAAAAATCAGAGTCACACATGCCCCATTGCATCATGCTGGCCATAAAACACCCACTAGTTCTGTGAGAAAACTGGTCTTGCAAATAACAAAATGATGCTAAGATGCTGCAGTTGTGAGTTAAACATTGTGACGCAAAAGTGTCACAATGAATTGAATTGAATTGTGTGCATCCTTATCTGTATGATGATTAACATTTATCATAAGCTCTAGAGAGCAAAGGCACTTGATCAAAGCTCTTTTAAGAAATAATTATGACAACAGCAAGGGGGATTAGCTGCATCTTCAAAGAGAGTCTTTTTGTTTGGTAATGGGCAACAAATAGTTGATAATGTATCTGAACAGCGATAAATTAAACTGCAGATGCTGGAAATTTAAAATAAAAACGGAATGTGCCAAAAAAACTCAGCAGCTTAGGCAACATTTATAGAAAGGGATACATCAATGTTTTGTATCCTGGATGCTTAACATAGTCAAATAGTACAAGTGTGTCATACTGAGTGGATCATTCTCTGCCATGCATATCCGTTACTCAGGATAAGTCCTTTTTGCTCATCATATTTTTTAGCTGTCTTACATTCTGTCTTTTTTTTCTCCAAATTTTGGGAGTACCAATTTACTCATGAATTGATCTCCCCCTAGCCAATTATTAAGATTCACTGCAGGGAAAGCCCTGGGACAGAACAGACCTTCATATATACTATATATTGCCAATTCTGTTTGTGGCACATCTATCCTAAAGGTACACGGTCAAACTAATCATTCAATGAATTACTTAATTCTGATTCATTTCAGAAAGATGTTTAGAATGCTTAAATATCTGCAACTCAAATATCTGCTCTCAAATTCCAACCACCCACCACCCACGTCGTGAAGGGCAATGATATGAATAAAGGAAAAGAAAATCTTGCATTTATACAGCGTCATTTACAGTAAGTCCTTTCATGGTGCCTCGAGCAGTTTACAGCCATTGCAGTGCATATGAAGTGCAGCCACTGCTGTAGAATGGGAACATGTTGGAACAAAGGAATTCCGTGACACTTACATTAATGGACGCTTCCCATAAAGCAGGCACATTATTAAGAGACCTAATAATTTACATTTTGACATGTACAAGAGACAGCCTGAGATCACTCATGCTCACAAATGACCGCTATGAACAGCTTTAAATGCATCAATTCATTTATACCTTTTAAAATAAAGGGCACAGTCTGACATCTCATTTTAAAATCCAAAGTTCAGGCATAATCCTGTCTGTAGATTGAAGTAACAAGTAGATTGCTATGGTGCATTTTGTTTCACCTAAACTGGTGTAGAGATTTAATGGATCTAAATATTTTGCCACTGCCACTACTTTCTAGACCAACCTTTATTGACAAACAAGCTAACATCAACATTGTGTGCACCAAGAAGATATGTACTCCAGACCAGACAATTTCCATTTTCCATTTTCACTTTATTAATTGAGGCTTCCAAGATAATAGTTGGAAGAAGGGTCTCGGCCCAAAACGTTCCTTATCTCCAGAGATGCTGTTTGTCCCGCTGAGATACTCCAGCTTTTTGAATCTATCTTTGGTTTAAACTAGCATCTACAGTTCCTTCCTACACATAATTGGAAGAGTTGTGTTTCTATTCCTAGCTTTTAAGTTATTAGCCTAGCCATGGTAGTGTAGATGTTAAGTTGGCAATTAATTTGCTGGCATTCTGGATGAATAATGTAGAGATGTGAGCTCAAATCACATCAAGCTCCATGTCTAGTGGACAATTTAAACAAAAAATTAATGAAAATTTAAAATAAACAGTGGGTGCAGGAGTAGGCCATTCGGCCCTTCGAGCCAGCACCGCTATTCAATGTGATCATAGCTGATCATTCACAATCACTACCCCGTTCCTGCTTTTTCTCCATATCCCTTAAATCCGCTATCCATAAGAGCTCTATCTAACTCTCTCCTGAAAACATCCAGAGAACCACCTTCCACTGCCCTCTGAGGCAGAGAATCCCACACATTCACAACACTCACAATGAGTATGACTGTCCTCTCCACTCCACAGGGTCATCTACTTGTGGGTCTGCAATTGTCTGTAGAGGCTGATCCGCGTTCCACACACCTTGGTGCTACGTGGACAGTTGAGACTGGCGGTGGTTGGTAGTCGTCGAGCCCCCTTCTCTCTCTCCTTACGGAGCTGTCGCTTGGTCTCTACGACATGGTGTCATTCCATTTCGTGAAGTGCAGCTCCTTCCTGCACGGATTTCCTCCAGGAGCGCCTGTCCAGTGCAATGTGCTCCTAGTTGCTTGATGTGATGTGGAATTTCTTCAGACTCTTCTTGATGTTGTCCTTGAAGCGTTTCTTTGGCCCGCCGAGAGCTCGCTGACCTTCCTTCCATTGAGAGTACAGGATTTGTTTAGGGAGATGTGGATGAAAGATCCATCGGAGTTGGTGCTGCATTATTGTAGTTCATGTTAGCTTCCTCCAAAACGCTGATGTTGGTGCATTTGTCCTCCCAGCTGATCTTCAGAATCTTTTGTAAGGAACTTTGATGGTATTGTTCCAGGCTTTCAGGTGCTGCTGTAGGTGCTGCTGTAGGTGGGCCATGACTTGGCTCCATACAACAGGGTGGAGAGGACAACGGCTCTGTAGACCAGCAGTTTTGTTTGAAACTTAAGGTCTCAGTTTTCAATGACTCTTTTCCTGAGTCTGGTGGAGGCTCCGCTGGCACAATGCAGGTGATGGTTGACCTCAGAGCTGATGTCAGCTTATGAGGAAAGAATGCTGCCAAGGTAGGGGAATTGGCAATGTTTTCAAGAGTGATGTCGTCCACTTTTATAGTAGGCTGGGTAGACGCTGGTTGGGTAGATGTTCATGTAGGACCTGGGTCTTTTTGATAATTAAGGTTATGCAAATGGCTCTGTATGCCTTGGCAAAGGCATTCAGGATGCCCTGACAATCTTCTGCAGAGTGTGCTGCAAGGGCGCAGTTGTCGGCGTATTGAAGCTCCATGATGGCGGTGTTACTGACTTTGCTCTTTGCCTTCAACCTATTAAGGCTGAAGAGCCCACTGTCAGTTCCGTAGAGGATTGGGATCCCCAATAGCAGCTCTTCACCAATGAGGTGAAGTATGGCAACAATGAAGACGACAAACATGGTGGGTGCGATGATGCATCCCTGTTTGACCCACGTTTTCACAGTGAAGGGCTCGGACTCAGAGCATTGTGACCAACATGCCATCATGCAGAAGCCTCAATATTCCGATGTACTTGTCATGCCAACCATACCTTGATAGTGTGCTCCAAAGAGCCTAGCGGTCAACCGAGTCAAAAGCCTTTGTCAGGCCTATGAGGGCCATTTGCAAAGGCTGCCTTAGTTTATGGCATTTTTCCTGGAGTGGGGACGCTGTGAATATCATGTCTGCTGTACCTCGGGATAGGTGGAAGCCACACTGTGATTTTGGGAGCACTTCTGCAGACAGTGGTACAAGTCAGTTTGCGAGGACACAAGTTAGGACTTTGCCTGTTGTTGACAGGAGAGAGATGCCCCTGTAGTATCCACATTCAGCCTTGTCCCCTTGAAAATTGTTACTATTAGAGCATCCCTGAGTTCTGAGCAAAGGTCTTCTTTTTCCCAGACCTTGAGGAGTTGGGCATGAATGTGGTACAGGAGCTCCAGTCCACCTTCCTTTAAGATCTCAGCTGGGATCCCATCTGGACTGGTGTCCTTGTTATTCTTAAGGCTCTTGATGGCATCTTGAACCTCTGTCATAGTGGGAGGTATTCTATGTCTTCTCTGATGGGACTCTGGGGGATGTGGTGGATAATGTCTGGTTCAGTTGTGCTGTCCCGGCTGAGGAGTTCCTGGAGTTTCCATTGGGCATTAATGGAATCATTGTCCTTCAGCAGTTCTTGTCCGTCTTTTGAGCACAGGGGGTGTTAAGCCGCAGTAGCTTGGACCATAGACAGCGTTAGTAGCACTGAAGAAGCCTCTGGTGTCACCCGAGTCTGCCAGTCTCTGGATTTCCAGAGCCTTATCTGTCCACCAAGAGTTCTTAAGCTCCCTCACCCGGCTCAGGACATCCGCCTTGGCTCCGGAGTGAGCTGCTCTTTTGGCTTTGCAGGTTACATCATTTTGCCTGGCACGAAAGGCTTGGAGCGGATGAGGTGATGATCTGTCCAGCAGTCATCTGCATTGATCATGGCCCTTGTGATGTTCACATCACAGTGGTCCCTGGCTCGCACAATGAGTTGCCACTGTTTGGAGCGTGTGTATCTCCAAGATGCCTTTAGTTCATTTTTTTGGCGAAAGAGGGTGCTAGTGATGATGAGGTCATGTTGAGCACATTTGCTGAGAAGCAGAACACCATTGGAGTTGATGTTCCCGATGCCTTCCTTTCCTATGGTACCATTTGAGTGGTGTTGGTCCCGGCCGACCCTGGCATTGAAGTCTCCTAGGAGAATAATCTTATCCTCCCTGTGGATTTTAGACAGTGTCATGTCCAAGCAGGTGTAGAAGGTCTCTTTTGCTTCCTCTTCAGAGTCTAAAGTAGGGGCATAGGCACTCATAAGTTGCCATCTGGTTGTTGGCAAGCAGCAGATGGATGGTCATGAGATGTTCACTCGTTCCCACAGGAAGTTCAGAGAGGTGGTTGGTGACCTGGTTCCTGAAGGCAAACCCAACACCATGGATCCTGGGCTCATCAGCAGCTTTTCCTTTCCAGAAGAAAGTGTAGCCACCCTTCTCCTCCTTCAGTTGTCCTTCGTTTGCCCGCCGAGTTTGAGAAAGGGCAGCAATGTCAATCCGACATCTTCTCAGTTCTCTTGCGATGATCGCGGTTTTCCTCTCTGGTCTGTTACTGGTTGCACTATCCATCAATGTACGCACATTCCATGCTCCAAAGTTCATATTCATATATCTATGTTTCTGTCCGTGTGTGGTGATACCTCTGGATGCGGTAATCCAGTCGATAAGTTTGAGGGAGGCTATTTTTTGGGCACCTTTTCTAGCCCTTTCCCCAAGTGGGGTGAGCAGAGTGGGTCCTAAAGAGGACTGCTCAGTCGTGGGAGCAGCTGCCAAAGGGCTCCTCTGCCTTGTTTCAAAAATCCAGTGACTGAATTTAGCCTCCACTGCCTGATGTGCCAGCTCATGATTAGGAGATTCCAAATCTCACAATCCTGCCCCCGTTGCCACTTGCTGATCGCCATAGGACTTAATCCAGGGTGTTAAGTGAATTTCCTATATGGAGGACATCTCTGTGTGTCTTCATTTAAAGTGGGAAGATTGGTGCACAGACAGCCATCACATGGTTCTTAACAGATCTGGGTCAGGATCCAGTGGCATAGAGTCCAAGACGACAGGAGACCCTTTTCTGCTGCAGCCATCATCCACTTTCCTAACCTTTGTGACGCTCCACTAAAGTGTGCCATCATCCTCCGCCTTTTTCACTGTGGAGGTCTTGGTTGGATTGCTCTTTGTCAGAGACCTCCCTCTCGACCTTACCACCATGGGTGGCCCTACCAAGAGTATAGCTCCAGACGGCATCGCTCTCAGGATCTCAGGACCACACAAGCTTCTCCACCACGGCAAGGTGACAATCGATGGAGAATCCCACCTTTACCGCATCCAAACCCTTATTAATCTTTGTAGATCAGTGTCACTCATGTTATGAGTCATACTGTAGCTCAGCCCACAGGCCTTTTGAATTGAAAGGCCTTTTCCCTTTCTTCCCCAGTCTTGAGTTATGTGTTAAGATGAAGCCACCTATGCTGTATTGCTAATAAAAGTCTTCGGACCTTATTCACTGTTCGTGAGTTAAGTCATTCCACCAACAGATTCCAACAACATGGTGTCAGAAGAGGTGTGATGCAAATCCATATTTCGTCCTTATTCTTCTTTGTTGCCACAACCATGGTCGAGACCCAATCTGAGGGGTCAACGATGGGGGGCAATTACACCAAGAGACACCATTCTGTTGAGTTCACTTTGAACATGATCCCGCATAGCATGGGGAATCCTGTGTGCTGGACGGACAACTAGAAGTACCTCAGGGTTAATTGTAATTGTGTACTTAGCAGGCAACCTGCCCAGCTTGTCATCAAACAAAGTTTTGTATTGTGTCAGGATTTGTTGAGTAAAGTCACAGGTTGTGGTCAGATGACAAACAGAAGGACTGAAAGAGACAAGCCCAAGATCATGACAAGCATTGACATCCAGCAGGAACAGCACATTCTCATGAACAACATAGAAGTTCAGGTTGTGGACACGTGAGTTAAGACAGCAGCGTAACTCAAGTTGACCGATAGGGTGCACTGGTCCTCCTGCAAATGGGAGAAGGGAGGAAGCCGTACAAGTGATAGTCTCTGTTTTTCATACCAATTTTCAATTCAGATAAACACATCACATTATACCTGTATCAACTTTCTGATTTTTTTTTCCATTAACGAGCAGAGCGACCTTGGGATCTTGATGTGTATGTGGTAAATCAGACAGGGAATGAACATACAAATCAAATTCTTCGCTAGCAGCATGCAGATCTGTGGGAACTGGTTGAGAGTGTTCTGAGAGCAGGTTCTCATGGTCGAGTGAATTGACAGCCATTAAACGATCTCACTATCCCGTGCACACTGTGGACAAGATTGCAGTGTAGTTGGCTGAAGCAACTGTATTCACAGCACTAGATGCCAAGAATTTATTCCGGCAGATTTCGCTGGAACGCACTCCTCTATGTTAACTACCTTCAGCACACCATTTGGACGATACAGATTTTCTTGCATGCCTTTTGGCATAAGTTCTGCTAGTGAAGTATTTCAACGAGCTGTGGAGCAATTATTTGCAAGTTACCCATGCTCCATTGTAGTAGATGACATCCTCGTAGCTGGCCGAACTATCGAACAACACAATGCCAATCTGACAAAGGTCCTGGACCGCACCAATGCAATCAACCTCAAGTTAAACCCTCAAAAATGCAAATTCAGGGTAAATGAGGTGAAAAATGTAGGTCATGTATTCACTAAAGACGGCCTAAAGACTGATCCAGCAAAAAACAGTGCCATCAATGAGCTCCCAGCACCCACAGACGTGCTCAGTCTGCAGAGATTCCTTGGCATCGTTAACTACCTGAATAAATTTATTCCGAACTTCAATGAAATATCAGCCCCGCTGGGCAAGCTTACCCACAAAGAACTGTTTGGGCCTGGCATGAACAACAGCAGAGTGCGTTCAACACTCTTAAGCAGCAGATGTCTTGTGCCCCTACTCTTGCTTATTTTGATCCTAAACGAATGGTCACATTGTCTTGTGACGCTTCACAACACGGGCTTGGCGCAGCAAGTCTTCAAAATGATGGTAGCGGCAACAAGTCTGTCTCCTATGCCTCACACACCATGACTGACACAGAACAACACTACGCCCAAATTGAAAAGGAGCTGCTAGAGGTAATTTTCGCCTGCAAGAAATTTCACGACTTTATCTTCGGACATACGATTACGATTGAAACTGACCGCCAACCTCTGGTCAGCATCTTTAACAAGCCAATTCATGCCTCTCCAGAACACTTGCAGCGGATTTTGCTGCAACTTCAAAAGTATGACATTGGTGTGACCTACAAACGTGGTAAGGATATGCATCCGGCTGACACTCTCTCTCGTGCACCCCGAAAGCCCTGCGAGTGTCCGCCCTCACCGGATGATGACTTTAGCATAATGACTGTGTCTTTTATTCCCTCGTCCTGTGTGGAGGACGTGGTTGCCCACACTGCTGCTGACAGTACCTTATGGTCGCTCGCCTCCATCATTAAGCACGGCTGGCCAGACAAACACTACAATGTACCGCTGCCAGTTCGGCACTTTGTTGTCCATGATGAACTAATACTGCAGGATGGCATTATCATAAAAGGCCACAAGGCTGTAGTCCATGCTGCCACCATGAACCAAGGATTCAACAAGCAGACCGCTGCCACCATGAACCAAGGGGCAGGTGGTTCGTTTTCAAACTGACAAAGGTCATGACTGTATCGGTGTAATTTCTGGAAATGCCTCTGAGCCACGCTCATATTTTGTCAGTGCTGATGGTGGCACCTACAGACGTAACAGAAAACATATCCTGCCTGTGAATGAGCCGGCTCCACCTCCGTATTATCCAGACCGTACAAGTGTCCACGGTCCACCTGCAGCATCACAACAAACCATTTCTGGAGCGGCTCTGCCAATGGTGACGCCTCCTTCACCTGTGCCAAAGTCCCTTTTTTCATCACCGGGAATGCTGTTTCAAACTCCGCCACCAGTCATGCCACCGACTCTGACCCCAGTGGCGAAAAACAGAGATGGTTTATATCGCACACATCCTGGTCGTGTTTGCAAGCCCAACTTGAAGTACCCGGGCTATGTTTGACTTTCCTCCAGCTTATTATCAATTGCTATGCATGCCTTATTTAGTCAATAGTTTTGTACTGATATTTAATTCTTTAAGAGGGAGGATGTAGATCAGTGTCACTCATGTTACGATTCATATTGTAACTCTGCCCACCAGTTTAATAGAAAGGCTTTTTCCCTTTCTTCCCCAGTCTTGAGTTATGTGTTAAGATGAAGTAACCTATGCTGTATTGCTAATAAAGTCTTTGGACCTTAATCACTGTTCGTGAGTTAAGTCATTCTAACAACAGATTCCAACAACAATCTTATATGTTTCAATAAGATTCCCTCTCATCATTCTAAATAAATCTAATTACCAATGGAAACCACGAAGCTGTTGGATTTTTGTAAAAAAACAGTGATTCACTATTACCGTCAGGGAAGGATATCTCTACTATTTGCCGAATCTGGCTGTATGTGACTCCTGACCTGCCTATGATGCTAACTCTCAACTGACGCATCAAAACTTGACTATTTAATGAAAGACAATAAACACCAGCATTGCTGTTAACATTGGGGAGGAACAGTGGTCCTGTGGTAGAGTTGTGACCTTACTATGCGAGAGACCTGGATTTGATCCTGACTGCGGATGCTGTCTGTTCGGAATTTGTCCCTGTGATCAAGTAGGTTCTCTCCAGGTGCTCCAGTTTCATCCCACTAGCCAAAGATGTATACGTTTGTAGGTTTATTGACTTCTGTAAGTTGTAAATTGGCCCTAGTGTGTAGGACAGTTCTGATATCCGGGGTGATCGCTAGTCAGCGTGGATACGGTGGGCCTAAGTCCTGTTTCCTTGCTGTATCTCTAAAAATGTCTAAATCCATTTTGTGTAATTAGTAAGTATACTGAGAAGTAATTGAGGTTTCAATTATTTATTAAATCTGAAGAAGGATCTCGACACAGAAATGTGGCCATGTCTGTTGAGGGGACCTGACCCAAAGAGTCACCTATCCATGTTCTCCAGAGATGCTGCCTGACCCATTGAGTAACTCCCACACTTTATGCCTTTGTTTCAGTCGGAAGAGAAAAGTATATATCAGAAAGGTCACTCATCTCCTTTAAATTCAGGAGCAGGTCCAAGATGGCGCCCATTTGCGTGCTAGCCACAGAAACGGATCTACAAACTCATATTACCATCATTTCACTCTCTTAAATCTGTATTCCTGCAGCAACATTTCTTATTTTATTCCCTTATCATGTATCTATACACTGTAAATGGATTGATTCAAATCATGTATTGTCTTTCTGCTGACTGGTTAGCATGTAACAAAAATCTTTTCACTGTACCTTGGTACATGTGACAATAAACTGGACACCAAAATCTACAGTGGATGTCAACTGCAGTGAGATTTTACCTTTTTAAAACACATCTTCATAAAAGATTCCTCCTCCACAAGTTGCAAGTAAGCAGAATGGGGTTGATCTTTGGCAACCAGTGAACAAAGGGAATATTGAGTACCTCTTGTGGTGTGGAATCAATGTTCTCTCAAAAAGAAGAAATGTAACGTGCTTCTCCTGGCTGTGCCTCATACTGTGGGCTGGTGCAGTACAATCAGGGCATGAATTATCCAGGATGGTTTCTCTTTTACATAAAACAAATGGGAAAACCAATGACAGCACCCTGTCAAATGGCATTACATTGCAATGCATGACTTGAGGCCATTATTAGTTATCTGGCATTTCACACAAGGCTAGAATATATTTATTCGAACCATCAATCAAATTTTACAAATTCCGGTCCTTGGTGTAGAATGGTTATAACAGTGGAGAATATCCTGACTTTAGAGCTTTATTGAGATGATGTTGGAGGGTGGAACCTTTCTCTATTTCTAAGTTCAAATGTATGCAGCAAGCATTCCTCTGAATCACCATTACAATTGCAGAATATATCACCCCTGCGGCCCAGCAATGTTTATTATTTATGCATTAGCTAATGGCTAATGGCACCAGTAGCTATGATCAGTTCATTCCTATCTGCTTTAATCCAATTTTCAAAATCAATGGGATCCAAATTATCACACCTCCCATTAGAGGTTTGCCAAATGAGGGATGGTTTTTGATATGTATTGGTAACTTGAAAGACAACTCACATAGCAGATAGCAGATTTTTTTAATTCCTCGGCAAGATATGAGCCTTACAATTCATGGTCCCTATTAACCTTAATTACTTGTTCATTTCTTAAAACTTTTCTTGAGCTCCAATCCATGATGTTATTGTGAAAATGTTTCAGAAAATGTTTCATAAAATGACATAATTAATGCATATCTTTCCTTAAATTATACAGATAAACTCAAACATGTTATCGGCAGGAGGTACTGAATGGTGATCAGGTTAAATCCTCAATCCTTTCATCTCAGGTAGACACAGGAACTGCAAATGCTGGTTTACAAATAAAGACACAAAGTGCTGGAGGGCAGGCAGCATCTTTGGAGAACGTGAATGCGTGCTGTTTCGGGTCAGAACCCTTCTTCAGACCATTACATTCAGAACATTACCATTACTGAGTCTTACATTATAAAGATCTTGAGTTCACCATTGAATAGAAATTTGACTGGACTAACCAAATATATTCTCAGCTTTCAATATCTGATTCCATTAATGTAAATGAAACTGAATTTTACGAGTCTGATGAAGAGTCCTGATCCTAAACATTATCTATCCATATTGTTCAGATATGCTGCCTGGTCCACTGTGTTACTCCAGCACTTTGTGCCTTTTTTCTCTCATCTCATCTCCTCCTCAGAATAAAGAAGCAAATGTCTCCAGGGTCTGCACATTTTGGGAGAAAATTAAGTCTTTCTACCTCTCTTATCAAAGTATTTAGCTATGTATTTACTGTGTTTTAAATTCCCACTATTGAACACCACCACTGCCACCCACACCCACACCTCCCCCTGCCATTCTTCCTATATTAATTTGTGAATCTTCATCTAGATTCATTATAGAATGGTGTAACTCTCGGCAAACTCTTCCAATAGTTTAACACTTTACTTTAAAAATTTCAAAATAAACATGAAGAAAGTAATTGACAGCAACTAATAAGTGCAAACGACAGTCATGGCCATCTCCAACAAAAAATGTCTAACCATCTCCTGCCATATTCAAGTACATTACCATTATTGAGTCTCATGTCATTATTGTCTTGAGTTCACCATTGAACAGAAATTTAATTGGACTCACCGAATAAATTCTTGGCTTCTAATATCTGACTTCATTAAAGTCAATGGAGCTGAGTTCCAACAGTGGATTGCAATCTGAAGCTACTATTATATACAAGCAACAGTCAATAATGTAATGATGCTTAAGGTCAAATGTGTTAGGGCGTAGGGAGAAAGACTATGTATTTGCAATCGTCTCACAAGATATCTTAAACAAGGTCACGACAGGTGCATTTTGTAGATAAATTCTGTATCTGACAATAAGCAATGAAAAAGGTTATTTCAGTGATACTTGTAAGGGCACCAGGAGAGCATGCTATTGTTTTGTGAATAGTTTCACAGAGTGGAAACTTTCCTGCATTGGACTGCATTGAACAGTAATGGGCCTGTTCCACTTAGTCAATTTTTCAGCAGACTGCCGGCGACTGTCAAGTTGCTGGTAGGCGACCAAAAAACCGGGACTGTCAGAGTGCAACACACACACACAAACACATCGCAAAGGCAGGGGCCAGGGCAAGTGGGGGAGCGCTGTCTGAAATTCACACGGTGCAAAGCCAAGGTGATACAGGCACACACAGGAAGGTTGGCGCTGTAATTAAGACGGCTAGCACAGTGTAATGTAAGTCCTTTAAAAGAGGGGGGGGGGGGAGAGGGGAGAGAGGGGGTAGCAGGGGGGAGAGGGGGGAGAAGGAGTGGAGAAAACCTTTAAGAAGCCAGACAACAAATAAGCCAAAGGTACACAGCTGTGAAGTTCGGCGGACATTTAACATTACTGGTTGGTTATCCTTGGTTCTGAAAACGCCTGCTTACATAGAAACATAGAAACATAGAAAATAGGTGCAGGAGTAGGCCATACGGCCCTTCAACCCTGTAACGCCATTCAATATGATCATGGCTGATCATTCAACTCAGTATGCAGTACCTGCCTTCTCTCCATACCCCCTCATCCCTTTAGCCACAAGGGCCACATCTAACTACCTCTTAAATATAGCCAATGAACTGACCCTAACTACCTTCTGTGGCAGAGAATTCCAGAGACTCGCCACTCTGTGTGAAAAATGTTTTCCTCATCTCGGTCCTAAAGGAATCCCCCCTTATCGTTACACTGTGACCCCTTGTTCAGGACCTCCCCAACATCGGGATCTATCTTCCTGCTTCTAGCCTGTCCAACCCCTTAAGAATTTTCTAAGTTTGTATAAGATCCCCCCTCAATCTTCTAAATTCCAATGAGTACAAGCCGAGTCTATCCAGTCTTTCCTCATATGCAAATCCTGACATCCCAGGAATCAGTCTGGTGAACCTTCTCTGTACCCCCTCTACGACAAAAATGTCTTTCTTCAGATTTGGAGACCAAAACTGTATGCAATACTCCAGGTGTGTTCTCAACAAAACCCTGTACAATTGCAGTA
This sequence comes from Raja brachyura, assembly GCA_963514005.1. The sequence goes on from OY740784.1 coordinate 71,401,391, forward strand.
GAACCTCCCTGCTCCTATACTCAAATCCTTTTGCTACGAATGCTAACATTCCATTCCCTTTCTTGACTGCCTGCTGCACCTTCATGCCTACTTTCAGTGACTGGTGTACCATGCCACCCAGGTCTTGTTGCATCTCCCCTTTTCCTAATCGGCCACCATTCAGATAATAGTCTACCCTCCTGTTTTTGCCACCAAAGTGGATAACCTCACATTTATTCACATTATACTGCATATGTCATGTATTTGCCCACTCACCCAGCCAAACCATGTCACCTTGCTGCCTCCCAGCATCCTCCTCACACCTAACACTGCCCCCCAGCTTTGTGCCATCTGCAAACTTGGAGATGTTGCATTCAATTCCCTCATCCAAATCATTAATTTATATTGTAAATAGCTGGGGTCCCAGCACTGAGCCTTGCGGTACCCCACTAGTCACTGCCTGCCATTCTGAAAAGGACCCGTATACTCCTACCGTTTGCTTCCTGTCTGTCAGCCAGTTCTCTATCCACATCAATACTGAACCCCCAATACCGTGTGCTTTAAGTTTGTATACTAATCTCTTATGTGGGACCTTGTCAAAAGCTTTCTGAAAGTCCAGATATAAAACATCCACTGATTCTCCCTTATCCACTCTACCTGTTACATCCTCGAAAAATTCTATAAGATTCGTCAGACATGATTTACCTTTTGTAAATCCATGCTGACTTTGTCCAATGATTTCACCACTTTCCAAATGCGCTGCTATCCCATCTTTAATAACTGACTCTAGCAGTTTCCCCACTACCGATGTTAGACTAACTGGTCTGTAATTCCCCGTTTTCTCTCTCCCTCCTTTTTTAAAAAGTGGGGTTACATTAGCTACCCTACAATCATCATGAACTACTCCAGGATCTAAAGAGTTTTGAAAAATTATCACTAATGCATCCACTATTTCTGTGGCTACTTCTGGGATGCAGCCTATCTGGCCCTGGGGATTTATCGGCCTTTAATCCATTCAATTTACCTAACATCACTTCCCGGCTAACCTGGATTTCACTCAGTTCCTCCATCTTACTTGACCCCCGGTCCCCTGCTATTTCCGGCAGATTATTTATGTTCTCCTTAGTGAAGACAGAACCCAAGTAGTTATTCAATTGGTCTGCCATGTCTTTGTTCCCCTTAATCAATTCACCTGTTTGTTTTAACTAATCTTTTGCTCTTCACATATCTATAAAAACATTTGCAGTCAGTTTTTATGTTCCTTGCCAGCTTTCTTTCATAATCTATTTTCCCTTTCCTAATTAAGCCCTTTGTCCTCCTCTGCTGGACTCTGAATTTCTCCTAGTCCTCTGGTAGGTTGCTTTTTTTCCCCAATGAGCCAATGAAAATGACTGGTCAGCAAAGGTGATTAACTAAAACTACCTACGACTACCTCGACTACCTACAACTACATGGCGACCCCACTACTACGACTACTGGATTATCGATTATCTCCATGGTGACCAATTCGTGGTCGCAGAAAAATTTTCAACATGTTGAAAAATTTACGGGGACCATACTGAGGCCACGACTACTTCCCAGAATGTGGGAACTCCTCGCGACCATGAAGGAAACTCATCAAAGACCACCAGCGAACATGTGCCTCCTGCACTCGCCTAAAAAGTTGCGTAACTGGGACAGGCCCATAAGTCATGGGTTAATTTGTTAATTTGTTAATCTTCATCTAGATTCTTTATCTTCTTATCATTGGTATAAACCAGCATCTGCAATTCTTTGTTTCCACATCACAGAAACTACCAAGGAACATGATCTTTTAGATTAGATCATGCACAACAAGGAAGGTTAAAAACAACGTGGTTAAAGATCTCCCAGGAAGTGTTGAATACCGAATGACTGAATTCCAGATTCATTTTGAGAGTGAACGCCTTAGGACCAATACCATTGTCTTCCACTTAAACAAAGGCACTTATAATCTAATGAAGGTGGTGATGATCAAGGTGGACTGGATGAACTGTGGCACATATTCAAACAACTGGTCTGTTATACTCAACTGAAAGTTGTCCCAATAAGAACGAGGCATTCTATGAGAAAGTGACATAATCTCTTGAAGGATATCGTTGAATCGAAAAATAAAGTACATCAAGTGGCAAGAATATTGAGCTCTCTCCATATCCCCCTCCCGTTCAGACTGATTCCTCTCCAAGGTCGCCATTGTATGTGCTACTGATGTGTGGTTGCCATGAGGATTGTGTCTTTCTCCTTTAATTGCTGCCAGTAAAATGTTCGCAGCTGTAGTGAACTAAGTATGATCCTGTTGGGAAATGCACAGACCCGTTGAAGCCGGTGGCTCTAGGTGTGAAACACTCTAATGACATCTTCATTTGCACATTATTTTTCAGTGATTCCAAATGTTTGTTTAGTGCACCAAGATGAAATCCAATTTCTAGGTGAAGTAAACACACATCTTTCCAGCAATATGAAATATTGAGGTGATTTTCTGTACTGGTTTCTGAATAGATTTCAGTGGTTACTCAAGCATTCAAATTACATCCACCATCTTTGTGCGAACAGAAATAACTTATTTACAATATTTATTTCCATGGCAATAATACCATCACAGCCCTGCTGTGAGATTCATCTATTTTATAACAAAACTGTAGATAATGGTTCCTTTTTGCAATGAAGCTGTTATCTGGTTTGATGCTGATTTCTATGGTTCCTGGAAAGCCCATCCTCTATAAATCATTCTCACTATCCACAAGAGTACATGTTTATATCTATTCAGAGATTCAGAGGTCCTTTTTTATATATTGAGTTGAACTTTCATGGGCGTTGATAGGATTGTGCCCTCTGATTATAAAGCCTGAAGGCATTGATTATGGATACTGCTAGATAAAGCATTCATGAAAATCATCTTGTTAGGCTTTTCTCCAATAATCTTCATCAAAGAAGGATATAAATTATTTTACAGACTTTATAGAAGGGTCCCGACTAGAAATGTCACCTATCCTTTTTCTCCAGATATGCTACCTGACCTGTTGAGCTACTGAGCTGCTACGAATACAGGATATTCAACATACAGCTTACAACCCAGTGGTATGAGTATAGGTTTCTCTAACTTCAAGTAACCCTTGTAGAAGTAAATTCCCTCTCTCTCTTTTCCATCCCCCACCCAAGTTGCATTAGCTTCTCATTTTCACCATACAAACAGATAACAATGGCCTGTTTCCTTTATCATCGTTTCTTTTTTGCATATCTTTTATTCATTGTTCTTTATCTCTCTACATCATTGTCTATATCTCTCGTTTCCCTTATCCCTAATCAGTCTGACGAGCATCTCATCCCAAAACATCACCCATTTCTTCTCTCCCGAGATGCAGCCTGTCCCACTTACTCCAACTTTTTGTGTCTATCTTCAAGCTACTTATATCTTTGGTATAAACAGGCACCTGTAGTTCTTTGTTTCTACAGGATATAAATGATGTTCTGTGCAACATCATATAATATGACTATTAAATGTCTAATCTTGTATGTGGATGTATTTGTTTGTGTATGTATTTATTTTTGTGCGTGTTTGTTTGTTTGTTTGTGTATAATCACATCTTCTCGGAAAAACAACGCGCTAATGGTAAAATCTCCACATATTCCGGTAGAGATTTTCCTCCTGGAATCCAAAATCGCATTATCTGAAAAATTCATGCTTTGTTTCTCGAGTTATTAATGAAAATGTTCAAAAATCTGAGAAAAACTTTGAAAATCTAAACGAGATGGTATTGCTGATGACATCACAATGGGTCTGCTCCGCACGGCCTGTGCTGTGTTCCATGCGCCTTACTCACCGTTGACCTCTGCTCCAAAACACCAAGTTTTGTTCCGATTGGTGAAATATGAGAAGGGTTATGAAGGTTTAAAAAATCGTGAGATCAGCAGATTGGTCTTCTCGCCTGTCAGTCACCATGAAGGCAACGCCCTTTCCGGCATCCACTGGAGAATAAAGCCCTGGAGATGAGGCTGAGTAATCAAGCCGTGCTGTTTGAGTCCGCAAAAGAGGAATCGGGAAAGCAACTGTGTGGAATCGGGAAAGCCACTATGTGGTCGGGAAAGTGCTGTGTAGAGTCGGGAAAGCCATTGTGTGGAGTCGGATAAGTGCTGTGTGGAGTAGGGAGGTGCTGTGTGATGCCGCTGAGTGGTGTCCCCACACCCCCCTTCCACCTTTACCCTACCCCCTACTCCCTCCACCCCCACACCTTCCCTCCACCTCCTTCCCTCTCCCCACACACCTCCACACACCAACACCACCCCACCACCCCACACCCCCCCTTTACCCCTCCACATTAATTTCCCCTTCCCCCACCCTCGCACACCTCCCACCCCACCACACACACCCCACCCACCCACACCACAACACCCCACCCCTCCTCTGCACACCACACCCTACCCCCCACTCCACCCCCTCGCCCCCTCACACCTCCCCCTCCCCCACACCAACTCCTCCCCTGCACATGACCACCCACACCACCCCCTTCTCACCCACTCCCCCCACACCACCCACTCCCCCCCCCCACTCCCCCCATACCACCCCTTCCCCCCATGAGATATGATCTTTGATGAGGAGTGCTCGAATCTTTTCTTCGCCAATGGGTTGAGTTGGACGACCACGCCTCGCCAGGTACGGGAAGGGTGCGTTGGGCAGCAGACCCAATGGGTCTGACCCAACGGGTCTGCACGTGACCTGTTAAATCATAATTTCCTGCCACAAAATGCAGCCGCAAGATCTAACATCTGCCTCCAAGAAGATGCCGCATGTCTCTTGTTTCAGTTAGAAGAATCTCCACAGGATTTCGAAATCTTTCTACACGAAAGGTGTAATTGAGCTGGAAAGTGATGTAGAGAGGATTTAGAAGGATGTTGCTACGGCTCAAGAGCCTGACCAATAGGGAAAGATTTGGCAGGCTAGGGTTATATTACTTAGACTGTGAAGGGTGTCATCAACTGCTGCACAATTTTGAACCTGTAGCCCATATCCTTGTGTCCTTCCACATCCTTTTTGGATTATTATTTTTAAAAGATGCAGATGTCCTCACTTATACTTCACTCTTTCCTGATGGATGAACTTTCACACTTCTGATATCAATGCTGTGAAGACTCTTGACACCCTTTCCATTACTTCTAAATGTTTTATTTTATAATATGCCTGGCAGATCTTTGCAGACAATTGCTTTATTGCTAAATATGCTTTAACAAATGTCAGATTCAAACTTAATATAACATATTAATCTCCATAAAAATAAGTGCTTGTGTTTGGTATATTTTATGAATCATTTTTATAGATCTGTGATTTCATATTTTGTGATTTGTGCATCAAGCCTTTTTAAAGAAGTACCAATAACTCACTGACTCCAGCTGATCTCTGTCCACTCTCTCTTCCCCCTCCCATGAGGAAAAAGGTTTGAAAACATACACCACCAGATTCTGGGTCAGTTTCTTCCCAGTGGTTATCAGGCATATAAATCATCCTACCACAACCAAAGAGCTGAACTACTATAGACCTCATTGGTGACGTTTTGACTATCCTTGATCGGACTTTGATGGCTTTACCTTCCACTAAATGTTATTCCTTAACATGTATCTGTACACTGTACATGGCTTGATTATAAAAATGTTTTGTCTTTCTGCTGACTGGTCAGCACGCGCCAAAAGCTTTTCACTGTATCTCAGTGCACGTGACAATAGGCTGAACTAAACTAAACTAAACTGCTCAAAGTGAAGAAATATTCAGGATGGTACAGAGAATCACGAGTCCATGCACTGGGAGCATAGTGAACCCCTGCACAAGTAACAGAAAGAATACATCACTTGACAAACTATCTCCCATCTGCTCCATACGACACCTCCTGCTCCATCTGTGGAAGAGTGTGTCATTTGTACATTGAACTAATCAGTCACCTCAAAATTCACAAATCCAGGTGAAAAACAAGTTATCAATCCCAAGGAGTTGCTAAAAAGAAAGAGAAGACTCGTCTCCACAAGTCCCTAACCCCTCCACACTTCACCCATGTTTGTTCTTATTTTCAAATTTACAATCTTTCCTTGATTCACAGTATGCAACAACTCACACTTTCCTGTACAGATTTAGGTCCACAAGGGCTAATGTACATTGTCATTAGTGTGCGCAAGTTGTTTGATCTCAGCCTGGGCAAGGAAATGCAATAAAAACTTTTTTTTTTAAGCCAAAGCAGAATAAGACTAATTATTCATGATTTTTCCTCTTAAATTATGTCATCTGCTATGCAGATCTTTGTTCTGGATGCAAGAATTGAGTCTAGCTGTGCTTCCCTCCCTTTACCTGATTCAGTGTCAAGCCCATACACATATTCAGGAGAATAAGAACAGAGTAAATGTGTCAGCCCTAAACATCAACAAGAACATTTAATTTGACTATCCCAACATTTAAGAAACAGTTAGACAGGTACATGGACAGAACAGGTTTGGAGGGATATGGATCTAACCTGGGCAGATGGGACTAGTGTTTCTGGGACATGTTGGCTGGTGTGGGCAAGTTGGACTGAAGGGCTTTTTTCCATTATCACTCTATGTCTCTATGCCTCTATGACTCTAAGATAAAAGAGTTGGTTGTTGACCAAAGGAAGCAAAAGGCTGAACCTAACCTTATCCTCACCAATGAAGCTGCTATACAGATGATCAACAACTTCAAGTTCCTTGGCATCCATATCACCCGCAATCTAACTTGGTCCCTTCAAGCTGATGCAGTGATCAAGAAAATGCATCAACATAATTACTTTCTCAGATCTCTGAGAAGATTCAGCTGCCATGAGGATTCTCCTGAACTTCTACTAACGTGCTACAGAAAGTATTCTGAAAGGATGCATCTCAGCCTGGTATGGCAATTACACTGTTCAAGACCACCTGAACCTGCAGAGAATAATGAATATGGCCCAGTCCATAAGAGACGTACCACTTCCTTTATCTTTACGGTGCATTGTATCAGAAATACTAGAAGTATTGTCAAGGATGCTTGCCACTCTGGCCATTCCCTTTATATCCTTCCACCTTCTCAGAGAAGATACAGAAGCTCAGAAGCTTAGATGCACAGACTTCAGTGCTTGTTCCCCACTGCCGTCCGACTCCTGAAACAATCACCTCAATCACACACACTTCCCAAAGGTGCTGCCATGTTCATTTACTTATCTACTTCATTCAATTAGTCCATTGTTGTTCTTCAATTATTTTGCATCAGTTTACACCACATTCTTGCACCATTCTGTGGTTTACACTGATCATTGTATTTGTTGTACGCGGATCCCGTTAGGTCCCACGTTCACACGGGAGGGCTGGCCCCCAACATCATATTCCATCTCTCCACCAATTGCAATTTTGGTGTCCAGTGGGGGTAGGGGGGGGCGCTTTCTGGAGCACTAGTATGGATGTTGTGGGCTGAAGGGACTGGTTTCTGGTGGGCTGGTATGGATTTTGTGGGCCAAATGGATTATTTGGCTGGCCGCCCAGTCACTCAGGCCTGGTGGGCTGGCAGCTCAGTCACTCAGGCCTGGTGAACTGGCAGCTCAGTCACTCAGGCCCGGTGGGCTGGCAGCTCAATCACTCAGGCCTGGTGGGCTGCAAGCTCAGTCATTCAGGCCTGGTGGATTGGCAGCTCAGTCACTGAGGCCTGGTGGGCTGGCAGCTCAGTCACTCTGGCCTGGTGGGCTGGCAGCTCAGTCACTAAGGCCTGGTGGGCTGACAGCTCAGTTGCTCAGGCCTGGTGGGCTGGCAGCTCAATCACTCAGGGCTGATGAGCTGGCAACTCAGAAACTGCCAGAAATTCTGCCCTAAATAGATAAAAACTGGATTGTTGGGAAAGAAATCCTTAGCACCTAAGTGGTGATTAAAAGTAGGTGCAAGCATTGTGACCGAAAGCCCAAGCTAAGTTGACTATTTATTTTATGGTAAGTGCTCTAGTTCCATGGGTCTCAAAGAGACCTATGTGTCCTTTTTTTCAGTAACAAAATGATCTGGCCCATGTACCAAGGGAGGGGAAAAAAAGATTGAGGTTAGCCTCAGCTATCCCCTACTGGCTAAACTCTCATCATTTGCCAGTATCATTGTGCTCAAACCAATGTCAGGACATGTCTTTTACTCTCTGGATGCTATTTTAGTTACTACCAAGGTGGAAGGCACAAATTAACAAGCCTCAAATGAGACCTGACTGCCAAAATGTGCCTTTCCCCACAGAGTCAAGCATTTGTGGAACAGTCTCCCATAGAAATAAAAAAACGTACAATTAACTTTTTTAGAACAGAGCTGACTGCTGTACTGTTGAGGTGAAGAGGTTGTATCTGCAAATTTACTTTTAACTTTAAACATCGTGAGTATTTGTCATGGATGCTCCCTCAGCAAGTTAAAGCTTAGACTTCACTTTTCACACCATTAAAGAACATAGAACACAGAGAAGCAATGTTTTGATCGCAATAGAAACATAGAAACATAGAAAAATAGGTGCATGAGTAGGCCATTCGGTCCTTCGAGCCTGCACCGCCATTCAATGTGATCATGGCTGATCATCCAACTCAGTATCCCGTACCTGCCTTCTCTCCATACACCCTGATCCCTTTAGCCACAAGTGCCACATCTAACGCCCTCTTAAATATAGCCAATGAACTGGCCTCAACTACCTTCTGTGGCAGAGAATTCCAGAGACTCACCACTCTCTGTGTAAAGAATGTCTTCCTCATCTCGGTCCTAAAGGAATTCCCCCTTATCCTTAGACTGTGACCCCTTGCTCTGGACTCCCCCAACATCGGGAACAATCTTCCAGCATCTAGCTTGTCCAACCCCTTAAGAATTTTGTAAGTTTCTATAAGATCCCCCCTCAATCTTCTAAATTCCAGCGAGTACAAGCCGAGTCTATCCAATCTTTCCTCATATGAAAGTCCTGACATCCCAGGAATCAGTCTGGTGAATCTTCTCTGTACCCCCTCTATGGCAAGGATGTCTTTCCTCAGATTTGGAGACCAAAACTGTACGCAATACTCCAGGTGTGGCCTCACCAAAACCCTGTACAACTGCAGTAGAACCTCCCTGCTCCTATACTCAAATCCTTTTGCTATGAATGCTAACATACCATTTGCTTTCTTCACTGCCTGCTGCACCTGCATGCCTACTTTCAATGACTGTTGTACCATGGCACCCAGATCTCGTTGCATCTCCCCTTTTCCTAATCTACCACCATTCAGATAATAGTCTACCCTCATGTTTTTGCCACCAAAGTGGATAACCTCACATTTATCCACATTATACTGCATCTGCCATGCATCTGCCCATTCACTCAGCCTATCCAAATCACCCTGCAGCCTAACTATACCTGCAGCTTGGTGTCATCTGCAAATTTGGAGATGTTGCATTGAATTCCCTCATCCAAATCATTAATATATATTGTAAATAGCTGGGGTCCCAGCACTGAGCCTTGCGGCACCCCACTAGTAACTGCCTGCCATTCTGAAAAGGACCCGTTTACTACTACCCTTTGCCTCCTGTCTGCTAGCCAGTTCTCTATCCACATCAATACTGAACCCCCAATACTGTGTGCTTTAAGTTTGTATGCTAATCTCTTATGCGGGACCTTGTTAAAAGTGGGGTTACATTAGCTACCCTCCAATCCTCAGGAACTACTCCAGAATCTAAGGAATTTTGAAAAATTATCACTAATGCATCCACTATTTCTGTGGCTACCTCCTTGAGTACTCTGGGATGCAGACTATCTGGCCCTGGGGATTTATCGGCCTTCAATCCGTTCAATTTACCCAACACCACCTCCCGGCTAACCTGGATTTCACTCAGTTCCTCCATCTTATTTGACCCCCGTTCCACTGCTATTTCCGGCAGATTTTTTATGTCTTCCTTAGTGAAGACAGAACCAAAGTAGTTATTCAATTGGTCTGCCATGTCCTTGTTCCCCATGATCAATTCACCTGTTTCTGACTGCAAGGGACCAACATTTGTTTTAACTAGTCTCTTTCTCTTCACATATCTATAAAAACTTTTGCAGTCAGTTTTTATGTTCCCTGCCAGTTTCCTTTCATAATCTATTTTCCCTTTCCTAATTAAGCCCTTTGTCCTCCTCTGCTGGATTCTGAATTTCTCCCAGTCCTCCGGTAGGCTGCTTTTGTCAACAAAATAGAGAGGGTACAGAGGAGATTTACTAGAATGTTGCCTGGTTTTCAATAGCTAAGTTACAGAGATAGGTTAAATAAGTTAGGTCTTTATTCTCTGGAGCGCAGAAGGTTAAGGGGGGACTTGATAGAGGTCTTTAAAATGATGAGAGGGATAGACAGAGTTAATGTGGACAAGCTTTTCCCTTTGAGAATAGGGAGGATTCAAACACGAGGACATGACTTTAGAATTAAGCGACAGAGGTTTAGGGGTAACATGAGGGGGAACTTCTTTACTCAGAGAGTGGTAGCGGTGTGGAATGAGCTTCCAGTGGAAGTGGTGGCGGCAGGTTCGTTGGTATCATTTAAAAATAAATTGGATAGGCATATGGATGAGAAGGGTATGGAGGGTTATGGTATGAGTGCAGGCAGGTGGGACTAAGGGAAAAAAGTTGTTCGGCACGGACTTGAAGGGCCGAGATGGCCTGTTTCCATGCTGTAATTGTTATATGGTTATATGGTTATATGGTTTTTCTGGCAAATTTGTATGCCTCATCTTTTGTTTTTATACTATCCCTGATTTCCCTTGTTATCCATGGATGCACCACCTTCCCCGATTTATTCTTTTGCCAAACTGGTATGAACAATTTTTGTACTTCATCCATGCAGTGTTTAAATACCTTCCATTGCACATTCACTGTCAACCCTTTAAGAATCACCTGCCAGTCTATCTTGGCCAATTCACATCTCATACCTTCAAAGTTACCTTTGTTCAAGTTCAGAACCCTTGTTTCTGACTTAATTTTGTCACTCTCCACCCTAATGAAGAACTCAACCATATTATGGTCACTCTTGCCCAAGGGGCCACGCACAACAAGACTGCTAACTAACCCTTCCTCTTTACTCAATACCCAGTCTAGAATAGCCTGCTGTCTCGTTGGTTCCTCCACATGTTGGTTGAGAAAACTATCCCACATACATTCCAAGAAATCCTCTTCCTCAGCACCCCTGCCAATTTGATTCACCCAATCTACATGCAGATTGAAGTCACCCATTATAACCGTGTTACTCTTGTTGCACGCATTTCTAATTTCCTGTTTGATGCCATCCCCAACTCCAATACTACTGTTAGGTGGCCTGTACACTGCTCCCACTAGCGTTTTCTGCCCCTTAGAGTTTCGCAGCTCTACCCATATCGATTCCACATCCTCCACGCTAATGTCCTTCTTTTCTATTGCATTAATCTCCTCTCTCACCAGCAATGCTACCACACCTCCTTTTCCTTTTTGTCTATCCCTCCTGAATATTGAATATCCCTGGATGTTCAGCTCCCAGCCTTGGTCACCCTGGAGCCATGTCTCCATGATCCCAACTATAGCATAGTCATTAATCGCTATCTGCACCTTCAACTCATCCACTTTATTACGAATGCTCCTCGCATTGAGACACAAAGCCTTCAGGCTTGTTTTTACAACACTCTTACTCCTTACACAATTATGTTGACAAGTGGCCCCTTTCACATCAATCCCTATTACACTTGGCCATACTCTCCTATCCCTTTGTGAGCTTTATTTCCCATTAATTCTGGGGTCATTAACCATCCCTTTACTCTCTTTCCCTTTAACTCCGTTCTCGACTATCCCATTTGACACCCCACCCCCCTTATTCAGTTTAAAACCATCCGTGTAGCAGTGGCAAACCTGCCGGCCAGAATGCTGGTCCCCCACCTGTTAAGATGCAATCCGTCCCAATTGCACAGTGGGAATTCTAAATGTGTTAACATCTAGTACAACAATACAAAGGTTAGATGTGCATTACATGGGAATATTAATGTCTGTCCACCTTTTATCAAATCATTTTATTTCAAGGTTTGAATGAGTTAGGTGAACAAGTTAGAGTGCAAAGAATTATAGAAGGAATGGCCGTAAAGGATTTGGCTTTATTTTAGGGATCAAACTTGAAGTGGAAGGAACAGCATATATATATAAAATTGTACACCATACTCCAGAATTGGTCTTACCAATGCCTTGTACAATTTTAACATTACTTCCCTACTCCTATATTCAATGCTCTGATTTATAAAGGCCAGCACACCAAAAGCTTTCTTTACCACCGTATCTACATGTGATTCCACCTTCAGGGAACTATGCACAGTTATTCCTAGATCCCTCTGTTCCACAGCATTCCTCAATTCCCTACCATTTACCATGTACATCCTATTTTGATTTGTCCTGCAAAGATGTAGCACCTCACACTTATCAGCATTAAGCTCCATCTGCCATCTTTCAGCCCACTCTTCCAAATAGCCCAAATCTCTCTGTAGACTTTGAAAATCCACTTAATTATCCACAGCACCCCCTATCTTAGTATCATCTGCATACTTACTTATCCAATTTTCCACCCCATCATCTAGATCATTGATGTACATGACAAACAACAGTGGACCCAACACAGATCCCTGAGGCACCCCACTGGTCACTGGCTTCCAACCAGACCTACAGCCATCCACCATTACTCTCTGGCATCTCCCATTCAGCCACTGTTGAATCCATCTTGCTACTCCACCATTAACACCCAAAGATTGAACCTTCTTCACCAACCTTCCATGGGGAACCTTGTCAAAGGCCTTACTGAAATCCATATAGACAACATCCACTGCTTTACCCTCATCAATTTCCCTCGTAACCTCTTCAAAAAATTCAAGCAGGTTTGTCAAACATGACCTTCCAGGCACAAATCCATGTTGACTGTTCTTGATCAGACCCTGTTCATCCAGATGCTTATATATATTATCTCTAAGTATCCTTTCCATTAATTTGCCCACCACTGACGTCAAACTAACAGGTCTATAATTGCTAGGTTTATTCTTTGAACACTTTTTAAACAATGGAACAACATGCGCAGTACGCCAATCCTCCGGCACTATTCCCATTTCTAATGACATTTGAAATATTTCCATCATAGCCCCTGCTATTTCTACACTAACTTCCCTCAATGCCCTAGGGAATATCCTGTCAGGACCTGGAGACTTATCCACTTTTATATTTTTCAAATGTGTCAGTACTTCATGCTCTTTGAATCTCATAGTTTCCATAGCTACTCTACTTTTTTCCCTTACCTCACAGAGTTCAATATCCTCCTTGGTGAATACTGAAGAAAATAAATTGTTCAATATCTCCCCCATCTCTTTTGGCTCTGCAGATAGCTGTCCATTCTGGCTCTCTAATGGTCCAATGTTATCCCTCGTTATCCTTTTGCTATTAACATAGCTGTAGAAACCCTTTGGATTTACTTTCACCTTTCTTGCCAAAGCAACCTCATATCTTCTTTTAGCTTTTGTTATTTCTTTCTTAAGATTCTTTTTACATTCTTTATACTCATCTAGCACCTAATTTACTTCATGCCTCCTATAAATATTGTAGATATCTCTCTTTTTTCGAACCAAGTGTCCAATTTTCCTTGAAAATCATGGCTCTTTCCGATTTTTACCATTTCCTTTCAACTGAACAGGGACATAAAGATTCTGTACTCTTACAATTTCCCCTTTAAATGTCCTCCATTTCTCTTCTATATCCCTCCCATAAAACAAAATGTCCCAATTCACTCCTTTTAAATCATTACGCATTCCCTCAAAGTTAGCCTTTCTCCAATCAAAACTTCCTGTGACTCATGAAATTGTAAGTAAATAAGCTAAAGAGTGGAGAATCGCACTCTGTAGACACATTAAAATAACATGTCCTGGATACGCTGGATAAAATCTGTGCCGTTCCTACTGTGGTGCTGCTTCTTCTAAATTCAACATAATATTTCTCTCCATTTATCTCCTCAGAAATGTATTTTACTTATTGTGCCATTTCCAGCAGGACATGGAGAAACTAGGGTAACTGGATGTTGCTGGGTTCATTGTTAAAAACCTGTCTATGATGAATTTCCCTTGATCTGTATACTGAGTGCTTTCTCACATCAGTTTATTCAAAGAGCAAAAGTTGAATAAAGCAATGCGATCAATAAATAATGCATTTTAAAAGTTTTTTAAAGACTTTATATATAAATAAAATAAAAATGTGTATACATATCTTAGTTTAGTTTAGAGATACAATGCAGAAACAGGCCCTTCGACACACCGAGTATACACAGACTAGTTAACACTATCCTACACACATATTAGGGACATTTTTTACATTTATACCAAGCCAATTAAACTACAAACATGCACGCCTTTGGAGTGTGGAGGAAACCGAAGATCTCAGAGAAAGCACATGTGGTCACGGGGAAAATGTGCAATCTTCGTACAGACTGCACCCGTGTCACTGGTGCTGCAAGCACTGCAAGGCTGCAACTCTACCGCTGCGCTATGTTCTTTATATGTTCTATGATTTTTATTAAAAAACATCCAGTGAAGAAATTCGGCTGAGGATAAGAAATGTCCTTGTTAGATCCTGCCTACTCAAGCCCCTTTTCCTAGAAGTGATGTTAAATTTAAATGTCTTCAGCACTAATTTCCCCTCTATAGATCATTCTTTCTGGAGCTCTGAAGAACAACTGGAGGAATTTGACATAAAGTGCTGGAGTAACTCAGTGGGTCAGGCAGCATCTGTGGAGAACATGGATAAGGATGCTTCAGTTCACAATCCTCTTCAGTCAAAAAGGTCCAAAGAAGCCATGTTCAACAGAGATAGACACAAAATTCCAGAGTAAGTCAGCGGGACAGGCAACATCACAGGAGAGAAGGAATGGGTGATGTTTTGGGTCAAGACCCTTCTTCAGACCGAACCATTACTCAAGCATTTTGTGTCTACCTTCGATTTAAACCAGTATCTGTAGTTCTTTCCTACACATTCACCAGAGATGCTGCCTGACTTACTGAGTTACTTCAGCATTTTGTGTTTTTCTTTGAACACCAGCATTTTTTACCAGAATGCTTCCTGGATGAGAGGGTTTCAAGTAAAAGGAGAGGTTGGATAGACTTGAATTGTTTTCTCTGGAATGTCGGACGTTAAGATACAAGATACAAATAATTTATTAGTCCAGTATGTAAGAATATACAAGGAATTTGATTTGCTTGATAGACTTGATAGATGTATATAAAATTAAAGTTCAGTTTAGTTTAGTTAAGAACACAGCTTGGAAATAGGAAATCGGCTAACACGTCCACTAACAATCACCCAAACACTACTTCTATCCTCTGCACAAGGGACAATTAACCAATGTAAATTAACTGACAAACCGGCACATCTTTGGAATTTGGGAGCAAACTGGAGCACCCAGAGAAAATCCATGCAGTCGCAGGGAGAACGTACAAACTCCGTACAGACAGCAACCATAGTCAGGATTGGACCATAGTCTCTGGCTCTGTAAGGCAGCAACTTGAATGCTGTGCCATTGTGCTGCCCTTCTTCAGACTGATTGCAGGGGTGGGGAGAAAGAAGGCAAGAAAAGTGGAGGGTCAGAGGTGAACACAGGTTCGGGGGGGTGGGAGGGGTTGGTAGCAGATGGTTGGACAAACGCGAGAGATGACGTCTGATAAAAGGATTAGGGAGTTATGAATGCAAACCTGGAGGAGAGTGGTGAGTCTCTGGAATTCTCTGCCACAGAAGGTAGTTGAGGCCAGTTCATTGGCTATATTTAAGAGGGCGTTAGATGTGGCACTTGTGGCTAAAGGGATCAGGGGGTATGGAGAGAAGGCAGGTACGGGATACTGAGTTGGATGATCAGCCATGATCACATTGAATGGCGGTGCAGGCTCGAAGGGCCGAATGGCCTACTCCTGCACCTATTTTCTATGTTTCTATGTTTCTATGGAATGACAAGGTGCAAATTGTTTTGGAATGTGACGAGGAGCAGAGTGGAGAAAGGTGCAAGGTCAGCAAGGGCATTTTAATCCTCATTCTGTGATTGGTATCAAATTTTGTTTGATAAATCTCCTGTTTAGTATCCAGGGATGGCTTACTTCTTTGAAAATGTCATGAAAATATATGTTGTTATTGTAATAATTAGTTAATGGAATAACTGATTTGATTAAAATCAGTGATTCCAGGGGATTGTTCATGCAGTTCCTAGTTCAACTCTCACCACGAATCCCACCAGAATTTCTTTAAAATGTTATTATTATTTTTAAACAAGACTGCTTCCTCACAATACCTTGCTGTTAAAGAGAATAGCAGCCTTAACCAAATTGAAAATGATGGGAAGATATAAACATATTATTCACAGAATCCTCTGGCTGTGTCTTTGAACTTTATGCAAGTGCAATTAAGAGGGTTGCAACGCATTCCCTAGATGTTAGAATTTCTTGGTCTTCTTCCATCCTGGACATTCAAGGCCATCCTATTTGTAGCACATTCGGAAGTCGGGTAAGTGGCGCAATGCGGCGCAAAGTGAGGTGAACTTGGAGCGAAGTTTTAAGGTAAGTTCGCCAGGACAGAGAGGGGCACACAGAGAGGGGCACAGAGGCACTCACACAGAGGGCCACGGAGCCACACATATAGAGGCACCTGCAGATAGGTTCACGGAGGCATGATGTCGAGGTGGTGTGTCATGCGTCGAGGCGACTGCGAGCCGACAAGCCGTTGCCGCGAGGAATTTTTGAACATAGTCAGTTTTTCGGAGCCCCGCGCGATGTCGGGACGAACTCTGCACAATTCCGCATGGCTCCTGCGATCGAAGTGGGACTGGCTCCACGACACCAGATGGCTCAAGCGACCACGTTAGGTCGCGCTTATCGCATAGAGTTGCATGCTGGTAGGACAGGCCCTTAAGGCAGAGATAGATAGATTCTTGATTTGTATGGGTGTCAGGGGTTATGGGGAGAAGGCAGGAGAATAGGGTTGAGAGGTAAAGTTAGATCAGCCATAATTGACTACGACTTAGACACAAAATGTCTAACTCAACAGGACAGGAGAAGGCAGGATTGGGGATGATCAGCCATGATCACATTGAATGGCGGTGCTGGCTCGAAGAGCCGAATGGCCTACTCCTGCACCTATTGTCTATTGTCTGTTGTCTATAGACAGGCAACATCTCTGAAGAGAAGGAATGAGTGATGTTTTGGGTCGAGACCCTTCTTCAGACTTGAATACGACGTGATGGGCTGAATAGTCAAAGTCAAAGTCAAAAGAGTTTATTGTCATGTGATCCTGACAGGACAATGAAAATCTTTCTTTGCATAGCAGAAACATAGAAGGCATTGACTACAATTATATACGTAAATACACACATGAATTAATAAATTAATAAAGTGAAAATAACAGATGGAGGGATATTAATGTTCAGAGTTCCGAGCCAGGTTTAATATCCTGATGGTTGTGGGGAAGTAGCTATTCCTAAACCGGGTTGTTGCAGTCTTCAGGCTCCTGTACCTTCTACCTGAAGGTAGCAGGGAGATGAGTGTGTGGCTAGGGTGGTGTGGTCTTTGATGATGCTGCCAGCCTTTTTGAGGCAGCGACTGCGATAAATCTCCTCGATGGAAGGAAGGTCAGAGCTGATGATGGACTGGGCAGTGTTTACTACTTTTTGTAGTCTTTTCCTCTCCAGGGCATTCAAATTGCCGAACCAAGCCACGATGCAACCGGTCAGCAAGCTCTCTTCTGTGCACCTGTAGAAGTTAGAGAGAGTCCTCCTTGACAGACCAACTCTCCATAATCTTCTCAGGAAGTAGAGGCGCTGATGAGCTTTCTTAATAATTGCATCTGTGTTCTCGGACCAGGAAAGATTTTTACAGATGTGCACGCCCAGGAATCTGAAGCTCTTGAATATATGCTATAAGGAAAAATACAGCAATAAATACGATGACAAGTGCAAAACAGCAGAATGGCGCTGTCCAAAGTAGCGCAAACATTATTAATGAATAATTACAGAATAGTAGAATAATCAAATGAGGCAGATTTAAGTGTATTTGGCAGCACCTCCAAGAAGAGTGTGTGAAAGATTTAATAGGAAGGATCTGAAGATGCTGCCTTGTATCAATGATAGACACAAAGTGCTGGAGTAACTCAGCAGTGTCAGGCAGCATCTCTGGAAAAAAAGAATGGGTGACGTTTCAGGTTAGGACCCTTCTTTAGAGTGAAAGTAGGGGAGAAACAGGGGAGCGGGGAATTAGAGGCGAGAAAAGACCAGGACAAATCAGGACTGGCAACTGTTAACCTCAGGCAGGGTGGTTCCTGCACTTTCTTTAGTGTGATAGTAGTTATCAGGAAAATCTTGGCCATAGACTTTTGGGAGTTTTTCTGATCTATCGTGTTTATTATCCTCTGCTCCTTTGGGGTGCCTGACACATAAAGAATATTAGTTGCAGCCGTTTCTTTCACACTTTAAGGCTAATAAAATGCAAATACACAACAAAACGTGGAAGCAGATAGGCAGATTTGGGTGGCATTTTAAGCCATTTGAGACCGCATATTCTAGAGAGGTTCAATGTGCGCGTTTTTACACCAAAATCAAATGCTCAACTTTATAAGGAGGAAATGCAAAGTGATGTTTTCTAATTCCTCAAATTAAACTTTCCTATGTTGTTATATTAACCAGAATTGAAACAATATTGTGTTTGCTACAAAACACTTTGGAATATAGCTTTACAAAATTACCCATGCAGCTTCCAGCACACTCACCCCAGCTCCCACTGCGCTCCAGCAAACCCTCCTTAGACTTTGCAAAGCCCATACAACCCATACTTTTTTTTAATGATCAGTTCCTCCTCCACCCCACTAATCAATTAAATCAGTAATTTGTTCACCATGGAACCTTATACTCCTCTCAAATTCCTCTGCTTTAAGTTGCCACTCTCCCCAGTCTTACAGAGTTCAAAATATAATTATTTTTCTGTGTTTATCATGTCCTCTCAAACAAAATGAACATGAAACCAGAAATACTATCTCATATCAGGGTTTGGTTAAAATATTACTGAGAAGCAGTTTGCATGAATGACCACATTTCTCATATTAAATGTCTCCAGCCTAAAGGGGCTGTCCCACTGCGGTGACCTAATCCGCAGGTTAGAGTGTCTTTGACCTACAAGCTCGAGGGCACTCGCCTGGAAAACCTCGAGCTGGATCGACCGTCCGCATTGAAACCGCGAGCGGGATCGACCGACACACACACACACACATCGCAAAGGCAGGGGCCAGGGAAAGCGGGGGAGCGCTGTCTGAAATCCACACCCGCAATGAAGAGGAAGGTAAAAGATGGCTGCCACAGTGTATGGTAAGTGGAGGGGGGGGGGGGGGGGGCGGGAGAAGGAGAGGGAAGGGGAGAGAAGGGGAGAGAAGGGATGAGAAGGGGAGAGAAGGAGAGAGAAGGGGAGAGAAGGGGGGAGAGGGGGGAGAAGGTGTGGAGACACTTTTAAGAAGTTTAATACAGTTTAGCGAGAGTTCCATTGACCAGTTTTCCCTGGTCCTGAAAAGTCCAATGAGCCAATAAAAATGCCCGGTCAGCAAACGAGATTGCCTATGGCTGCCCTTGACTGTCTGTAACTAAATAGCGACCCCACTCCACTGCACTACGAGTTAAAAGAACCATGCCGACCAAATTATACCTGCGGAAAATTTTTCATCATGCTGAAACATTTTCTGCGACCTAGCTGAAAATAGAGTGGGAAATCTGAAGAAAGCTCAAAGCCAATTCGGGTATGCAGGAACTTCCCTCGAGCATGAAGGAGAGTTTCATTGACCTCATAGGGCCTCCTAGGTCCTTGTGTCAACCATGCTGCGAGTTTGAGTCGAGGGCAAACTCTTCTAAACTCACAGATTAGCCCGCCGAGTGGGACAGCCCCTTTACCTTCAGAATCCTACTTTTGAATTGAAGCTCAGAGTTCTTTATTAATTTTCCTCACCCAAAATGCTTTGCTTCCCACCTTACACGGTATTCTTCCCTCCACACCTACCGCTCTCCATATCTGTCCTCTGTTTTATCTGAAGAAGGGTCTCGACCCAGAATGTCACCCATTCCCTCTCCAGAAATGCTGCCTGTCCCACTGAGTTACTCTAGCATTTTGTATCTATCTCCTGTTTTATTTTTTCAGATCCTTTTAATGATATTTTGTTTGCTGGGACATGTTGGCCGGTGTGGGCAAGTTGGGCCAAAGGGCCTGTTTCCATGCTGACTGACTCTGACTCTATTTTACTTCCATTCTTTTCTAGTTTTGCTGCCATCTAGTTATTTTTTCAATCACTCTGACAATGTTTTTTGTCACCTTCATTCACATTATCCATTCCCACTACCTGATCTCCTATTTCCACAAATGCATTCTTCTCTTTGCCAGTATTCATTCCCATCTCAGGAGGTAGTTTGTCATGAAAAATCTGCCTTCTCCATGTTGAGGTAACAATGTCAACCGTTGACGTTGGGAACTTTATAGGAAGGAGATAGAGACGTGTCCCAGCACAAGGCCTGTAAGATAGAAAACAAGGAAATAAATAAAAGTACATGGACTGGGCCCTGCCTGAATATGATGCTGAAAATACTCAGCCCATCAGGCAGCATCTATGGAGAAAGTAGCAAAATTAACATTTCGGATCAGTGACCATTGGACAAAACCTCATCAAATTTTCTGATTAAAGTCATCAATTAGAAACGTTAATATATTTCTCTTTACACAGATGCTGCCTGATTTGTTGGGTGTTTCCTGTTTTTCATTCATATTTCCTACATCTGCCAAATTTTAATTGTAGTTATTGGTATCAGAAAAGAACATGCAAATAGAAATAGAGTGGGAAATCTGAAGAAAGCTCAAAGCCAATTCGGGAAAGATAAATCCCTGTGGAACTATAAAGAACTGGAGACCTAAGTGTAATCAAAACTCTACTCAGTTTTCTAAGTGTCGTAGGATCAACATGGGGTAGGCATAACGATCTGAACAGCTTTCAAAATGTTGCTTTGCCATATGTTCTTCTCAGGTGATAACGTTTTAGGACATTTGGCCACAAACTGATGCAAGGTTTGAAGAAGCGATTTCAAAAATGCAAATCAGCGCTCTAGGTGCATCTGAAGTTTTCTAGGTTTAACATGCTGCTTGTGGTCATTGATGGGAATACTGATGATTAAAGCAGAGGTAGTTTGATGATAACCAATTTCCAATATTTCCAATGTTTCATTCAATTCATTGCAAAATAGATGAATCAAAAAGCATAATCTTACCAGCCCATCAAACTGCTTATTTTTTTAAGGGAAGAATAATAATATGGCACCCACATACTAACGTGGCTCCCTTGATTATGCTTTGTATGATTTCATTCCCTTATATTTAATAATAAAGAATACACTTGCATTTATATTCACATGAGTGCCTGCCAATGTTTCAAAAACAAAACTTTCAGTTCTAAATCAAATTATGCAGATTCAAAATGTCAAACAAAAGATCACTAAAATATCAAACGTTCAGATCCCCACTCATTCTCAACTAATTACACTTTCCTGGGATCCAAGCACAATGAAGCTGATTTTTCTGGCCCCGTGTTCCCACCTCAAATCAGAATCACATTTTATTGATTAATTGAAAAATACATAATTGAAACAGGCTCTTCAGGTCATTAACCCCATAGTCCATTAATCACCAGTTCACATAAATTCTATATTATACCACTTTTGCACCGTCACTACACATGGGTGGCAATTTACGGTGGCCAATTAACCCTAGAATCATACCTGTCTCTGGGAAATCGGAGGAAACTGGAAAACCCGAAGGAAACTCACAAGATCCCAGGGAGAATGTGCAAACTCCACACAAACAGCATCCAAGGTCAGGATTGAACCCGGATCTCTGGTCAGTCTGTATGGGTGACTGCTCAGTCACCTATACATTCTCAGACAAATTTCATCGGACCTGATCACAATCGACCAGATCTTGCTGACAATCGACCAGATCTTGCGCTACCACCCAGACTTGCAACCCACAGTTTCCTCACATATTTTCTGACCAATGTTGCAAACTGAAAAAATTATTGTTATCAGGTAGAGTGTAAAGCTTTTGTTTGTGTGTTATCAGGTTAACAAAATACTATATATGATTACAATCAAGTTGTCCACAGTGTTCAGATAAAGGATAAAAGGTACAATATTTAGTGCAAGGTAAAGTCCAATTAAAGATTGTTCAAAGGTTCCAATGAGGTAGATGGGACATCAGTTCTGCAGTATCTGATGAGAGGACCATTCAGTTGCCTGATTACAGCTGGGGAAAAACTGTCCTTGAATCTGGACATTTGCATTTTCAAACTCCTGTCCAGCAGAGAGGAGAGAAGAGGGAGAGACCAGAGTGAGACTGGTCCTTCATTACGCAGGTGGCCTTGTCGAGGTAGCGAAAAGTGTAGATGGAGTCAATGGAAGGGAGGTTGGTTTGCATGATGGTCTGGGCTACGTCCATAACTCGCCGCAATTTCTTGTGGTCTTGGATGGAGCTGTAATTTAAGAAGTCTGACCAAAATGCTATAGGGTCCTGGAACACAGGTAGGAGCCTTCCCCCCCCCCCCCCCCCACCCCACCCCCCACCCCCTCTTCTCTCCTTCTGAAATAGCTATTGATTAGAGCAGACACGGTTGTGTGAAAGCAGGAATGGCAGATCCAGGTGATGAAGGTCCAGTAGAGTCATGTTTGCTGATTTTGAAGATAGGGAAAGGAGATTTGTTATAATTAACTGGACAAAACAAAGCAATAAAGTGGGGTATTGTGAAAACTGTACTAGATAGAACTAGAGAAGAGAAGAGCAGGAGTAGATACTGGAGAAGACACTGGGAGGAAAAAGTGGGTGCTGATTGACTGGGGTTTGTATCTCCAAGATCTGAGATCATGTGAGAAATGGAGCAAGGATTGGGAGGATTGAAGGTATGATGGTTTAAAAATCACTAAATACATTATAAGTGCAGGATACAAATGATAGGTGGAAAAGGTGAGCTATCGGAGCCCGGTTGGGACCCAGGAAAGTGGAAGGTGAAAGGAGGTTTCTAGGATGGATTGGGGAGTTGGGAAGAATGTTGGCATGATTGGGAATTGGGAAGTGAGGCCAAGCAGGATCCGTGAATATAGCGAATGAAGGGAGCCAGAAGGAGAAGAGTTAAGTAATAGATCTTTTCACAGCTTAAATTTACAGAGTTCTCACAACCATATTGTCATACATAAGCAGTACAATCCCTGATGGATCATCTCTACATTACAATATTTCAATGATTAGTTAAGTTTTACTTCTTATTTGTGTTGTTTTTTCTTAAGATAGCCCTTGGGAAAATTGTTGTTTTGGTATAAGAAATTAGATGCTATGATTTAAATGATTAATGGGAACAGTTCCTTTTAAATGAAAGATTCTGTGGTATAAAAGGACAAGTGTAATTTAAGAACTGTGAGTGGAGTTTTAAATAAGGGCCAGATGGTATGACTTTTGAAACATTGCTATAGCAGAGCTGTCATTAGTCTTCTATAACGTCAGCTGGAACCTGAGCCTCAATCATTTCCACAAGTAGCAATGTTTTAGCACCTATTAACTGAATTTTTTCAGAAGGTTCTCTTAAATAATGTTTTTGTGGACAATCTATTCCTCCCTACTCCCATGTAGAACAGAATTGCATCCCAATAGAGGTTTCATCGGATGACTAAAGGAGAGAGTTGAATTTATATATGTCTCTACTCAATAGCATGAAAGGTCTAGTAGTCTGAAGCTGGGTCTCGACCCGAAACTTCACCCATTGCTTATCTCCAGAGATGCTGCCTGCCCTGTTGAGTTACTCCAGCTTTTTGTGTCTATCTTCGGTTTAAATCAGCATCTGCAGTTCCTTCCTTCACATATAAATTCAAGTATGATTACCTAGCAATTTATCCCAAAAAATGACACGTCATGCTGGAGTAACTCAATGGGTCAGATAGCATTTATACAGAACACGGATAAGTTATGTGTCGGGCTGGGACACTTCTTCAGTCTGATTGTGATGGGAGAGGGGAGGGGGAGAATGCTTGAGGTGAGGAGGGGCAGGACAAAGCCTGGCAATTGATGGTTGGCACAGGTGCGGGGAGGGGGTGATATAGACTGATTATACTGTTGGGCAGCCTTTGATCTGAACATAACAGAATAGCACAATTACTTAACAAGGTAAATGGTGGCAGAAGAAAATGGAACACTGCAGTACTACAGAATAAAGCAAGGAACGTTATACCCTGCACTATAAAACACTCCAGGCACATTAATTATTCACTAAACAGCCCTCCTGTCCCAGTAAAATAGTATTGCTCATGTTTATTCAGTGAAAGTCAACTCACTGCATAAATATCTTATCTACAGTAGCAAGTGCCTGAAGAATAGCTTGTGTTTACAAAACTCACTGAGAGGAGAATCAGTGGGAGATCAAACCAGATGCACTTTAATATGCTCCTGGTGATGTTTTCATCATAATCCCTTAATGTGCCCTTTTCAAATTTCTCCCCTATTTTAACTTGCCTGTAATTTTCACAGTAATATTCTACCAGTATGACATCTAATTAAGAACATTACATTGTAGTGGGGCTCTAATAGAGTTTTTATTGGATGATGAAAGGAGAGAGTTGAATTTATATATATTTGTATGTGTGGGTTTGTGTGTGTGTGATGGAGGGTGTGTGTGTGAGATGGAGTGGGTGTATGTGCATGTGAGATGGAGTGTGTGTGTAATGGAGTGTGTGTGTGTGTGTGTGTGTGTGTGATGGAGGGAGTGTCTGTGTGATGGAGAGTGTGTGTGTGTGATGGAGTGTGTGTGTGTGTGTGTATGGTGAGTGAGTGAACTGTGAGCCCACCAGCCATGAGTGAGTGAACTGCAAGCTCACCAGCCGTGAGTGAGTGAACTGTGAGCTCACCAGCTGTGAGTGACTGAACTGCGAGTCCACCAGCCATGACTGACTGAACTGTGAGCCCACCAGCCGTGACTGACTGAACTGTGGGCACACCAGCCGTGAGTGACTGAACTGTGAGTCCAGCAGCCATGAGTGACTGAACTAGAATCCATTTGGCCCACAGTGTCCATACTTGTTTTCTGGAAACCAGCCCTTTTGGTCCACAACACCCATACTAGCACTCCAGAAATCCCCCCCCCCCCCCCCCCCCCCATTGGTCACCAATATTGTAAATGGCGGAGAGTAGGAATATTGCATTGGGGGACCAGCCCTCCCATGTGAGAATTGGACCCAACGGGTCTCACTTAGTCTAGTATATTATAAAAAAACAAAAGAATGGCATTTAAGCACATAGAACATAGGACCTATAGCATTACAACACAGCAACGAAGCCTCTGGACCACAATGCTGGTGCCGAACGTGATGTGGTGTTATGTTTAAGAAAGAACTGCAGATGCTGGAAAAATCGAAGGTAGACAAATAATGCTGGCGAAACTCAATGGGTGAGGCAGCATCTATGGAGAGAAGGAATAGGCGATGTTTCGGGTAGAGACCCCTCTTCAGACTGGTGTCACATGATCCATGTCCCTCTATTCCCTGCACTGCCATGTGCCTATCTAAAAGCCTCTTAAGTGCCATTGTCAAGTTTGCCTTTGCAAATTTCCCTGAGAATGCATTCTGAGAACTCATCAGTGCGTAAAAACCTTGCTCCGCACATCTACATTAAACTTTCCCCCTCTCACCTTATATCTATGCCCTCTTGCATTGGATATTTCCACCCTGGGAAATGGTTTCAACCAAAAGAAATGGGTGGAATCCCTTTCATACCATATACCTTCTTTACCACCATGTCCACATGTGCTACTACCTTCAGTGAGCTATAAACTCCAAGATCAAGATCAATGATGTTAAGGGTCTTGCCATTAACTGTGTAGTCTCTCCTCATATTCAACCCCCAAATATGCAACTCCTGACATTTGCTTGGGTTAAACTCTATCTGCCATTTCTCTACCCATTTCTGCACCAGAAGTATATCCCATTGTATCTTCTGACACCATTCTCCACTGTCTGCAACTCCTCCAGTTTTGGTGTTGTCAGCAATCTAAAGGGCCTGTCTCACTTTCACAACCTAATTCATGACCTTTTTTACTCGCTGACATTTTTCATCATGTTGAAAAAACACCCAACCTACTTGATGCCACGAGTACCTACGACTAGCATCACCACCTGCTACGACCTACCTACGATCTACCTATGACCTTGTGATGACCTTTAAGTACCTGTCCCACTTTCATGACCTAATTCACGACCTCTGCCGAGTTTGCCCTTGACTCATGCTCGCAGCATAGTCGTCACAAGGTTGTAGGAGGTCGTAGCAGGTTGTAGGTAGGTCATAGGAGGTTGTAGGTAGGTCGCAGGTACACGTGGCTTCAAGTAGGTCGGGGCGTTTTTTCTAGCATGATGAAAAATGTCCATGAGTTAAGGGCCTGTCCCACTTTCACGACCTAATTCACGACCTCTGCCAGGTTTGCCCTTGACTCATTCTCACAGCATGGTCATCATACAGTTATAAGAGGTCGTAGGATTTTGTAGGTATGTTGTAGCAGGCCGTGATGCTAGACGTAGGTACTCGTAGCATCAAGTAGGACGGGGCAATTTTTCTAGCATGATAAAAAATGTCCACGAGTAAAAAAGGTCGTGAATTAGGTCTTGAAAGTGGGCCAGACCCTTGAAATGGGTCGTGAATTAGGTCGTGAAAGTGGGACAGGCCCTTTACTCATGAGCAGCAGAGGTTCCTGCACAGATTCTATAGGAACTCCACTGGTCATTGCTCCAGCCAGAATATCTTCATTCCACCATAACCTGTTAATGGCAAGAATGTTAATAACATTGATGTGCAGAGGTATCTTGGAGTCTAAGTTCATAGGGAATGTTTCAGGTTGGGATCTTTCTTCAGACAGATTATAGTGGGGGTGACAAAGCTGTAAAAGAGGAAAGACCTGGACAAAGCCAGACAAGTGATAGGTGGATACAGAGGAGGGAGATGGGCAGATGTGTGGACAACGGTTATAGATGAAAAGGAGACAAAGCAATGATAAAAGTGGACTAAGCAAGAAAGTGACAAATTCAAAAAGTTGACAAAGTGGTGATAAAAATGGACTAAACAAGAAGGTGACAAAGACGAAAAGGTGACAAAGAGACAAAGTGGTGTTTATAAGCAGAGAAGAAGAGTGAAATGTAAAGCCAGAGGAGGGATTTAGGTGGAAGTGGACAGGGGGAGGGAGGGATAATGGGGGATTAAGGGCAAAGAGGCAGCTAATATCATCAAAGATCCACATCACCTGGCTGCGCTCCCATTTCATTCCTACCATTGAGAAGAAGATACAGGAGATTAAAAACCATGACCACCCAGTTCAAGAACAGATTCTTCCCAGCAACCATCAGGCTCTTGAATGCTACAGGAGAAACAAGTAACTGCAGGTGTTGTTTTATACCAAAGATACTGGAGTAACTCAGCAGGTCAGGCATCATCTCTGGAGAAAAAGGATGGGTGACATATTGGGTCATGGCTGAAGAAGTGTCCCAACCCATAACGTCATCCATCCTTTTTCTCCAAAGATGCTGCCTGACCGGTTGAGTTACTTTTGAACACCACACATCTCACTAACTTCAGCAACTATGAACTTTCATGGAATGTGTGTGGTTCCATTACAATCTTTGCGTTTTGCACTATAATGCTAATCTAGTATTACAGGTATTAATTAATTGTATTTTTAGTAATTATATGTTTCCTGAATGTTATAGAGTCATAGAGTGATACAATGTGGAAACGGGTCCTTTGGCCCAACTTGCCCACACCGGCCAACATGTCCCAGCTACACTAGTTCCACCTGCCTGCGCTTGGTCTATATCCCTCCAAACCTGTCCTATCCACGTACCTGTCTAGCTGTTTCTTAAATGATGGGATGGTCCCAGCCTCAACTACCTCCTATGGCAGCTTATTCCATACGCCCACCACCCTCTGTGTGAAAAAATAACCCTTGGGATGCCTATTAAATCTTTTCCCCTTCACCTTGAACCTATTTCCGCTGGTCCTCGATTCCCCTCCTCTAGCCAAGGGACTGTGCCTCTACCTGATTTATTCCTCTCATGATTTTGTCCACCTGGGTTAGATCACCCCTCATCCTTCTACGTTCCAAAGAATAGAGACCCAGCCTACTCAACCTCTCCCTATAGCTCACGCCCTCTAGTCCTGGCAGCATCCTCGTAAATCTTTTCTGAACCCTTTCAAGCTTGACAGTATCTTTCCTATAACTTGGTGCCCAAAACTGAACACAATATTCTAAATGCGGTCTCACCAAAGCCTTATACAACTGCAAAATGATCTCCCAACTTCTATACTCATGTAATTGCATTTACCGGTGCAGCAAGTAAGAATGTTATTGTTCGGTTGTCGGTAGCTATGACAATTAAATACTCTTGACTTGACTCTTGTACATATGGCTTAATGGCAAAATGAGGGATAGACTAAGTAACCAGGTTAATATTTGCGTATTGAATTTCCATCGTTCCTGAGGGTCCTTAGAATTTCATGGCAGCACAACTTTAAACAGCTGGGTTCTGAATCTATTATATTTCCTACTCTCAAGCAAATTTTGTTTTTAATACGCATGCTAAGCATGGGTACACAAAGTGCTGGAGAAACTCAGCGGGTGCAGCAGGGTCTATGGAGCGAAGGAGATAGGCAAAGTTTCGGGACGAAACCCTTCTTCAGACTGATGGGGGTTGCTTGGGAGGAGGGGGGAAGAAAGGAAAAAGGAGGAGGAGGAGCCCGAGGGCTGAGGGAGAGGTAGGAAGGGGAGGGGACGGCAAGGGTTAACAGAATTGAGAGAATTCGATGTTCATGCCAAGAGGATGCAGGCTCCCCAAGCGGAATATGAGGTGCTGTTCCTCTAATTTGCGGTGTTGCTCACTCATGCCGTGGAGGAGGCCCAGGACAGAGAGGTCGGAAACGGACTGGGAGGGGGAGTTGAAGTGCTGAGCAACCGGGAGGTTGGGTTGGTTATTGCGGACCGAGTGGAGGTGTTCGGCGAAACAATCGCCAAGCCTCCGCTTGGTCTCGCCAATATAGATCAGTTGACATCTAGAGCAGCGGATGCAATAGATGAGGTTGGAGGAGGTGCAGGTGAACCTCTGTTGGACCTGGAACGACTGCTTGGGTCCTTGAATGGAGTGGAGGGGGGAGGTAAAGCGACAAGTGGAGCATCTCTTGCGGTTGTAAGGGAAAGTGCCCGGGGAAGGGGTGGAGCGGGAGGGAAGGGAAAAATTGACAAGAGAGTTGCGGAGGGAGCGGTCTTTGCGGAAGGCATTAAAATTCTTTAAACATGTTGCTCGCATTTATTGAGAATGATAACCTGCCGTAGATATATTTATAATAATTATTGTGCTTTACAGTGAGTAAATTGCTGCTCTTTCCTCTGTACATAAATATAAATCTAGTTCAGCCCAGAATTACTGGCAAGATTTAGGGCTTCACAACAGATATTTCAGAGCCTTTGCTGAAAGGTAGCTTCCTCATGGAAGTACAAAAGATCATCTTATCTTCCAGAGATAAATCATTACCAATTATCTCTGAGTGGTGTTTGCTAATGTCTACACCCATCAGCCATATTTTGTAATCTCCAGCTGCCCTTGTATTTTTTTTCCCTGTAAGATTACATTACAAAGGAAATCTCAGTACAAATTCCCCATCAAATATCTTGTCTAGTAATCTTGGATTTACACGGCACATCCATGTGAGTTTTAAACAAATACATTGAACCAGTTGAAACACACTGGACATCACACCTTCAGCCTTGTATTCACTCCCACACAATTACCATGTCATATAACAACATGATTGTCTTATAGAAAGTCTATAAGAAAGTTTGCGGCACGGTGGCGCAGCGGTAGTTGCTGCCTTACAACGTTTGCAGAGACCCAGGTTTGATCCTGCCTACGGCTTCTGCCTGTACGGGTTTGTACATTCTCCCATGACTGTGTGGGTTTTCTCTGAGTTCTTCGGTTTCCTCCCGCTCTCCTAATGCCCCTGTCCTACTTAGGAAACCTGAATGGAAACCTCTGGAGACTTTGCGCCCCACCCAAGGTTTCCGTGCGGCTCCGGGAGGTTTTTGTCAGTCTCCCTAATGGTCGAAAGTGGTTTCTGCTTCTTCTATGTTCCAGCGATTATTTCAAAAAATTTAAAACCAGCCACGACTAAAAATAGGTTGGCGCTTTAAAAATTGAGCCGGTTGCGATGCTAGTTGATGGTGGTTGCCGGAGGTGGCAGGTAGTGGAAGGTAAGACCTTTTTTTCACCCAGTTTTATTCCACCAGGGAACCTCCGGGAACCTTTGGGAACCACACGGAAACCTTGGGTATGGCGCAAACCGGAAGTGGCAGCGCTGCTTGGCAGCTGCGGCTCACCTGCAGTCCATCTGTTTTTTATATTATTTTTATCTTTGTGTCTTTTTTTAGTGATTATTTTTGGTTTATTAGGCTGTGTATGTTCGTGGGGGGGGGGGGGGGGTGGTGGGTGGGAGAAATGGGGTTTTAGTCTCTCCCTTCGGGGGGATGCGACTTTTCTTGTCGTGTCCCCCGTCACCGCCTCTGTCTGTGCTGAGGCCCTAATGGGGCCTATGGCTCTATCCCTCTCTCTATTTCTTCCCCTTTCTCACGTTCTCTCTTTCAAACTGTCTCAAATCTTCTTTTAAAAGCTTATATACTTCACTGTTTTTCTTTCTCATTCTACTTTTCCACTCTGCCTTTAGTTACATTTGATCATGTTTGATTGCTGCCCTCTGTGATTCTGATAGCTGTGTCCAGTTCTTACTTTAGCTAGCTGTCAGCTTTAATAAGTGCAAGTGGAAGAATCTTGTCTTTTGATTCTTCCCTTGAGTTAATGATTTGAGACTGAGTCTCAAAGTTCATACTGAGACCACGGATTTACTCAAGTACTCAGTGTGGCCCTCCCCAATTTACTTAATCTCTCACATGAGGTAAAAGATCACCAGTAAATCTTGAGAGAAATTTCTGTCAGATTCTATTTAATGCTCAAGTTGCGCATTTCCATAAAACATAGAAGAACATTTCGGCCCATCAATTCTATGCCAGCTCATGGAACGACAACATTCCCCACTATCTTTTCCATGAAATCTATTTGTCCCACAATCGTAACTCCATCTAGTGGAGACGGCAGGAGTATGGGGATGAGTGGGAAAATAGATTAACCATGATTGAATGGCGGAGCATACTCAATGGGCCAAATGGCCTGATTCTGCTCTCATGTCTTATGGGCTTAGATCATATTTTACCAGTTGCCTACCGTCTAGGGGCACTTAGAGAGAGAAATTAACCTATTGGTTACAATTGTAATCTACGGATGGCATAGTGGCACAGCAGTAGGGTTGCTGCCTTACAGCACCAGAGACCCGGTTTCGATCTTGACTACGAGTGCTGTCAGTACAGAGTTTTTACATTCTTCCTGTGACCGTGTGGGTTTTCTCCGGGTTCTCTGGTTTCCTTCCCCATCCCAGAAACGTGGAGGTTTGTAGGTTAATTTGTTTCTGTAAATTGTCCCTAGTACCTAGGGTAGAACTGGTGTACGAGTGATGGCTGGTTGACACAGATGTGGGTGGCCAAAGGAGTACCTCTCATCACTTTATATATTTGCACCAGGTCACCCCTCTGCCTCCAACACGTCAGAGAAAACAATCCAAGTTAGTCCACTCTCAACCTACACTCTCTAATCCAGGAAACTTTCTGGCAAACCTTTTCCACTCCCTCTCTAAAAACATCACTGTACTATGGCGACCAGAACTGCACATATTATTCCAAATGTGGAACATGCAAAGTTTTATGGTGCTTCAACTTGATTCAATGACTTTTATACTCAATGCTCCAAAGCAAGTGTGCTGAAGACCTTCTTTACCACCCTGTCCACTTTTGTTATGGGACTTGCACTCCAAAATCCTTCTGAATATTTATTCTCTTCAGGGTGTCATCATCTATTGCATACTTTCCTCCTACATTTGGCCTCCTAAAGTGCAATACCCCAGACTTATCTGGATGAAACTCCACCTGTCATTTCTCTGCCCATATTTTCAACTGATCTACATCTTACTATATCTTGGAGCCTCGGTCTGTGGAGCTTCTGGAGGCAGGTATGGAGCAGACTTCTCATCGTGGAGCGGGTGATACCTCACCGGGGGTCACCAGAGAAGAGCTCCAACCGCTGGCCTGCAGCCTACAACATCTGGTCTCCGGTAAGCAGGTGGTCGATTTGGGAGCTCTGGGCCGTGGGGTGTGCTTGACCTATCCCGACGTCGGCGTTCCGACCATCCCAACCAGAGGGCTTGAACATCGGATTGTCCATAGCGGCGACTATGAAGGGTGGGGGCCCCGACCACGGGTGAACAAGGGAGGAGGAAGACTGTCTGAACTGTATTGCCTTCCACCATAGCGAAGAATGCTGTGGTGGATGTCTGTGTTGAATTATGTTGCGTATTGTGTTCTTTTTTAATTGTAAAGCTGCATGGTATATTACCAATAGGTGCATGTGACAAATAAATTTGAATTTGAACTAGAACTTGAACTAACCTCTGACAGTCTTATTCGCTAAACACAACTTCACCAATACATAATCTACAAACTTAATCAGCCCACCTACATTCTTGCCCAAATCATATGTCGCCAGTCTGAAGAAGGGTCTCGACCCGAAACATCACCCATTCCTTCTCTCCAGAGATAATTTGAGTTATTCAAGCTTTTTGTGTCTATGTTTGTTTTAAACCAGCATCTGCAGTTCCTTCTTACACATTTATGGCCTCATTGTCCCACAGTGGAAAAAATCAATGATTTCTATCTAGCTGGATCCTGATTGTATCTTAAGGTAGACAGAAATGCTGGAGAAACTCAGCAGGTGAGGCAGCATCTATGGAGTGAAGGAAATAGGCAATGTTTCGGGTCGAGACCCTTCTTCAGTCTGATGTGGGGGTGAGTGGGGGGGGGGGGGGGAGTGGCCGGAAGAAGAAGGGAAGAGGTGGAAACAGTGGGCTGTGAGAGAGCTGGGAAGGGGGGAGGGGAAGAAGGAGAAAGCAGGGACTACCTGAAATTGGAGAAGTCAATGTTCATACCGCTGGTGTGTAAATTACCCAAGCAAAATTTGAGGTGCTGCTCCCCCAATTTATGGTTGGCCTCACTCTGGCCATGGAGAAGGCCCAGGACAGAAAAGTCAGATTTGGAATGCGAGTGTGAGTTGAAGTGCTGAGCCACCGCTTGGTCTCAGCAATGTGGAGCAGCTGACATCTAGAGCAGCAGATGCAATAGATGAGGTTGGAGGGGGTGCAGGTGAACCTCTACCGCACATGGAAAGACTGCTTGGGTCCTTGGATGGAGTCAAGGGGGGAGGTAAAGTGACAAGTGTAGCATTCCCTGCGGTTGCAAGGGAAAGTGCCAGGAGAGGGGGTGGTTTGTGTGGGAAGGGACGAATTGACCAGGGAATTATGGAGGGAGTGGTCTCTGCGGAAAGCCGAAAGGAGAGGAGATGGGAAGATGTGGCCACTGGTGGGATCCCGTTGGAGGTGACAAAAATGTGGGAGGATTATTTGTTGTATGTGATGGCTGGTAGGGTCGAAGGTGAGGACAAGGGGGTCTCTGCCCTTGTTACGAGAGGGGGGATGGGGAGTAAGAGCAGAGTTACAGGGTATAGAAGAAACCCTGGTGAGAGCCTCATCTATACTAGAAGGGGGGAACCCCGTTCCCTAAAGAATGAGGATATCTCCAATGCCCTGGTTTGGAAAACCTCATCCTGGGTGCAGATGCAGCATAGATGGAGGAATTGGGAGTAGGGGATGGAGTCCTTACAGGAAGCATGGTGGGAAGAAGTAGTCCAGATAGTCTTGGGGGTAATTGGGTTTATAGTAGATGTCGGTCAGTAGTCTGTCACCTGCGATGGAGATAGTGAGGTCTCAAAATGGTAGGGAGATGTCGGAAATGGTCCAGGTGAATTTGAGTGCCAGATGGAAGTTAGTAGTGAAATGGTTGAAGTCAGTGACTTCTGTATGGGTGCAGGAGGTAGCACCAATGAAGTCGTCGATGTAGCATAGATAGAGTTCGGGTTTAGGGCTATGGTACGCCTAGAGGCAGGCATAGCTTGGGCCCATAGCTACACCTTGGATTTCGAGGAAATAGGAGGAGTCAAATGAAATGTTGTTAAGTGTAAGGACCAGCTCCGCTAGGCGGAGGAGACTATCAGTAGATGGGGATTGGTTGGTTTTGCGGTCGAGGAAGAAACGGAGGGCTTTAAGACCCTCTTGGTGGGGGAAGGAGGTATAGAGTGACTGGACATCCATGGTGAAGATGAGGGAATGGGGGCCTAGAAGACGGAAGTCAGGGAGGAGACAAAGAGCATGTGAGGTGTCTTGAACATAGGTAGGGAGTGAATTAACTGTGGGGATAGGATGGAATCAAGGTATGTGGAAATAAGTTCGGTGGGGCACGAATAGGCAGTAACAATGGGTCTGCCAGGACAATCAGGTTTGTGGATTTTAGGGAGAAGGTAAAATCGGGCCATGCAGGACTGGGGAACGATGAGGTTGGAGGCTTGGGTGGGCAGGGAGCTGGAGTTGATGGTCAGTGATGGTGCTAGAGATAGTGGCCTGGTGCTTGTCTGTGGGGTCATGGTCCAAGGATAAGTAGGAGGCAAGTTGGCAGGAGGCCTCAGCCTTGTAGAGATCAGTGAGCCAGACTACCACGGTAACTCCCTTGTCAGTGGGTTTGATAACCCAGTCTGCATTGTTGCAGAGTGAGTGGAGGGCTATACGTTTGGGGGGGAGAGGTTAGAATGATAAAGGGGAGTGGAGAAGTTGAGGCGGTTGATGGCCCGCCGGCAGCTTAAAATAAAAAGGTCTAAAGCCGGTAGATGGCCATGAGAGGAGGGGGTTCGTTGGAGATGGGATGACTCACTGGGGGAGCGAAGACTCCTTCCCATAGAAAAATGCTTTAATGCAAAGGGAACGGAAGAATAGCTCCACATCGTGGCGGACGTAGAATTCATTGAGGTGGGGATGGAGGGGAACTAAGGTGAGGCATCTGCTGAGGACAGGCCATTTGGTATCCGAGAGGGGGAGGCGCTGTCTGGTGGGCGCTGGTGGATGGTCAAGGAGGAGGAGGGTATGAGGACTATAGTGTGAATGGGGAAGAATTAGGGTTACATGGTTTGAAGGGGAAGGGGAAGACCCAGTGGAACAACCACTGAGGTTCCCTGTGTCGGGGGGAGCACAAGGACCTAGCACAGTTAGACCCTGTGATGTCAAAGTCTGCAGCGTGGAGACATCAGGCCCGGTGCTGAGCCTGAGGTTGGTCCGGGAGGCGGTGAGTGCTGTTGCTGCTCCTCGTGGCAAAAATGGCATCACGGGACGCGGCCTGGTGGTGTTTGGGCAGGCGGTGCGGTCCAGAGTTGGGGCCCGGGGCCTGCAGGCGGTCAAGTCGTGGAGTGTTGCTGGCAGGAGCTGCCTGGAGGCGGGCAAGTTTAAGTTCTTTGGTGTAGTCCAGGTGGGCCAGGAATCATTTATTGAAGACGTGGATCAGCCGTGGGATGAAGTAGAGTTGGGGTCTGTTGCAGGTCTGGGTGAGTGAGGCCCGAATTTTCCTGAAACTTCGAGTATCTTAATATCAGTACTGATCTTAATCATTGGTCGGAGCCTGCATCAAAAGAAATTTCACAGCTAAATTAACAAGTTCAATGAGCTGACATTTGTGTTAATACAAATCAAAACACAAATCAATACAAATCTGAAATAATGGCCAGACAGCATGTACAGAATGGGAAACAATTAACATTTCAGGTTGAAAACTTTTGCCAAAAAAGAGGCAGAATTTAGAGATTCATAAAGTCTATACCTTCCATGAGCATATTGCTTTGTTGAAAAGACACAGCTTTTCTTAACTCAGACCAACATGCTGAAATTTAAGACTAGCAGCTGTCAGGTTTATCCATGATTTAGGAGACCTTGACATTGTTGTTCCTATCAACTTGAAACACAAGAAAAAATGAAGGAAGAGACATAATGTGGTCTCTTATTTTTAGTATCCTTTTCCCATCCACAGACATAATCAGCACTTTCAAGAAACTCAGATGTATGTATCTGTTCCCTTGTCCAAGTTGGAGGAAATTGATGTGACATATGCTTTACCATGAGTTACAGGGTAGGAAACAGGAGCAGGATTTTCACCATTTGTCGCCTGGAGGTCAAATGACCTGCAAATTTATTTGGAGGTAATTATTCAGCTAAATACAGATTGCCAATTGCACTCTTGCAATAAAAAACTTACCAAGGTAAGGAACAAATTCAACTGTCAGTTATCATCTCACTTGCAAAAAAAATATGAAATGAGTCAGATAAGGACTTGCACCAAACTGAAACCTAATTTCTGAAGGTTAATTCATGGTAGCTTATCTCTGTAATGGTCTGTTAAACGTACTCCTTCTGGAAGCAAAGAGCTGAATAAATAATTCAGAAATGATTTTCTTTCTGAATAATTTTTCTTCATTTATTACTTTTTTAAATAGTTCCCACGGGAGAATGTGTGTAAAAGTGAGTTTACCTCTACCCTGAACATGATGGAAGCCATTTTCCTCATTTGTTGTTTAAAAAAGACCTAGGCATCTGTGAAGGTTATCAGTGAAGTCCAGTTACTTCACGACAGGTCTACTTTTTCAGATATGCATTCCAGATTTGGCTATTATTTGGAGTCACAGCCAGAAAGGTAACAACGGCCAGGTGCATTACCAAGAGGAGTGTAATTATGTGGGGTGGCTTGTAGAGCTGCTGCCTCACAGCGCCAGGCACCCAGGTTCAAGGCTCATCTCGGGTGCAACCTGTGGGGAGCATGCATAATGTGGGTTTCCTCAGGGTATTACCGATTCCTCCCATATCCCAAAGATATGCAAGTTTGTAGGTTAATTGACTTTGTATAAATTGCCACTAGTGTGTACGAAGTGGACGGGAATGTGGGATGGTGGTGAACTAATGTGAACGGGTGATCGATGGACTGTGTGGAGTTGGTGGGCCAAAGGGCCTGTTTCCATTTGTAGGAATGAACTGCAGATGCACATATGTTGGAAAAAACTGCAGATGAAGATAGACACAAAATGCGAGAGTAACTCAACAAGCAGCAACTCAGGAGAGAAGGAATGGGAGGATGCGACTATTATTCGAGTCGGGCCCTTCACCCCCCCCCCCCCGCGGCCTACCTACTGGATTGGCGCAGCCTTTCCTGCCGGGACCAGAGCTTCTGCAGCAGCGGCACAGCGTTGGAAGCATCGAGGGGCGGGTGATGCCTCACCGGGGATCGCCGTTGCAGCTCTGGAGTGCTGGGCCTGCTGCACTGACATCGCGGAGCTGTGGTTCACGGAGCTCCCAACGCGGGCAGCGCTGATCAACATCGCGGAGTCCTGCGACTCCGCCCGGCTCGGCCTGTGGACTTTGGGACTCTGGTGGGAGGTGGCTGACCTGGAGGTCCGGGCCGCTGAGGATGTTCTCCGTCGGGGTTCCCTCATTCCCAGCAAGAGGGCCTGAGCATCATCCCCGGCGAGAGGGCCTGCGGGTGCTCGGGAGGCCCCGACCACGGGTGAACATCTGAGAAGATTGGCAGGGAGGCTGGCTGGACTATGGTACCTTCCTTAACTCGGGTGCCACTGTGGGGTTATGTTGTGTGTGGACTTCTGTGTTTGTGCTTTTTAAAAAAAATGTTTATTTATTTATTATTTACTCTTATGTTACTGACTGTAAGGAAAATCCATTTTGCCGTCTCTAAAATGAGACAATGACAATAAATTGAATACAAAAAAACAAACAAAAACAAAAAAATACAAAAAAAGAATGTATTCATAGAGGGGCATGCGTCAGATGGATTTCCAGCAATGAACCACACAACACAACTGCTCAGGCAAGTCCACTTGAAGGAGACCCAATTTTTAGCTCAGTCATTCATGGACAAAAATATTTAAAGTGATTTTCAGGCACGTTGTTCAGTTCAAAAGAAAGAAAAGATACTAGAAATTTTAAATTACACCATGTTCAAAATACTCAGCATATATCGAGACTCTCAATACTATATGTTTCAGGTCAATGACACTTCAATAGAACTCTGGTATGCAAAATTAGACACCACTGAGCAACAATTATAAACCATCGTGTAGGTCCAGACTTGTTTGCCAGAGAGGCTCGTGCAGCACACATAAAGAAAATTATAGACATTGACCTTGTAGTAAGACCACAATTAGCATTTAAGAATTATTTTTGAATTGAAATCTAAAAACTGTCTACCAAACAATTTCCTGACCAAAAGATTTTATTTGATTAAAAACTGGAGAACTATTTAATTATATAACATATCAGCTGGAAAAATAAAATAGATTTATTTCCATGCAACATTTTAATTTTAATTTTATTGGCTATGCTAGCTGAAATTATTTGAAATTTAAATTAAAATTTCAAAACAAGAGAACGTGGAAATGAAAACATGTATTTTTAAAACTTAAAATGAAATTGTGATTCGGAAAGACAGCAAAGTGGTAGTTGGGAGAGGTCAGAAAATGTTCAACTCTCATTTAGAACAATGTCTTGCAGATTAGTTTAGTGGTTTGAAGGGAGAAATCATTATAATAAAATGATTCCTACCTCTAATATAGAGTCAGTATTCTTTTAGTGTCACATATTATTTGCAAAGAGTCTACAAAATTGGTCACTCCAAAATGACAGGAGTTTTATTGAATCGGCAAATGTTAAAAGAGCGAGATATTTCTTATTGAGTTTTAGGAGATGCTTTGGATTATTAATCTGATGGCAGTGTATGGGTTTTATTATGAATACTTTATAAGCTTGGTGCATGTGCATTCACATGTACGTGGGAGTTGTCGGACAAGAGGATGAAAGTACAGGAATAGTTTAGCACAGATGCCAAAAATATCATAAATAAAAAGCTTTAGAGGAGCACCAGGAAAACATATCAAGATTTTGGCCTTGAGGTGAGTCTTGAGCAGCATGGAGCAAACTCTCCCACTCCTATTCTTGATGACCAACAAGCAATCAAAGATATTCAGCAGCCATATCTCTCGATTCCTTTGAAGCTTTCACACATTCAATTAAAAATAAAAACTAGAATTAATATTTTCAAGGTGTTCATTTCCTGCTCCAGAATTTTGCATTATTCCATAATCTTCCACAAACCAACACCAACTGTAAATTGTAATTCAAACCAGGACATGGTATAATTGCCATTTACGAACGATAGATTTAAGATTCAAGATTCAAGATTCAAGAGAGTTTATTGTCATGTTGTCCCAGATAGAACAATGAAATTCTTGCTTTGCTTCAGCACAACAGAATATTGTATACGTAAATGAAAACAGAACAGATCAATGTGTCCATATACCATTGAATATATGTATACACACATAAATAAGCATATAAAGTGCAATAGGCTATTAAAGTTCAGATTTTTGTTTGAGTTGAGTTTAATGGCTGAGTTTAATGGTTTGAGTCTGATGGCTGTGGGGAAGAAGCTGTTCCTGAAACTGGATGCTGCAGATTTCAGGCTTCTGTACCCTCTACCTGACGGCAGCGGAGA
Organism: Raja brachyura; assembly: GCA_963514005.1. The sequence goes on from OY740784.1 coordinate 71,441,046, forward strand.
GATGAGTGTGGGGCCAGGATGGTGTGCATCCTTGATGATGCTGCTAGCCTTTTTGAGGCAGCGACTGTGGTAGATTCCGTCGATGGTAGGGAGGTCAGAGCCGATGATGGACTGGGCAGTGTTTACAACTTTTGCAGTCTTTTTCGCTCCTGGGTGCACAAGTTGCCAAACCAAGCCACGATGCAACTGGTCAGCATGCTCTCTACTGTGCACCTGTAGAAATTCGAGAGAGTCCTCCTTGACATACCAACTCTCCGTAATCTTCTCTGGAAGTAGAGGTGCTGATGTGCTTTCTTTATAATTGCATAAGTGTTCTGGGACCAGGAGAGAACTTCGGAAATATGCACGCCCAGGAATTTGAAACTCTTGACCCTTTCCACCATCGACCCGTTGATATAAACGGGACTGTGGGTCCCCATCCTATCCCTTCCAAAGTCCACAATCAGTTCCTTGGTTTTGCTGGTGTTGAGAGCCAGTTTATTGTGCTGGCACCATTTGGTCAGTCAGTGTAAATCTCACTTCTATACTCTGACTCATCTCCATCAGTGATACGTCCCACAACAGTGGTGTCATCGGCGAACATGATGATGGAGTTTGCACTATGACCAGCTACGCAGCCATGAGTATAGAGTGAGTACAGCAGGGGGCTGAGCACGCAACCTTGAGGTGCTCCCGTGCTGATTGTTATCGAGGCTGACACATTTCCACCAATACGAACAGACTGTGGTCTGTGAATGAGGAAGTCGAGGATACAATTACAGAGGGATGCACAGAGACCCAGTTCTGAGAGCTTGGTAACCAGCTTGGAGGAGATGGTTGTATTAAATGCCGTGTTGTAGTCAATGAATAACAGCCTGACATGTGAGTTTTTGTTGACCATGTAGTCCAGAGCGGAGTGGAGGGCCAACGAGATCGCATCCACCGTTGATCTGTTGTGGCGGTAAGCGAACTGCAGTAGTCCAGGTTTTTGTCGAGGTAGGAGTTGATTCATGCCATGATCAGCCTCTCAAAGCACTTCATCACCACAGGCGCTAGTGCCACTGGTTGATAGTCATTGAGGCATGTCACCTTGCTCTTCTTGGGCACCGGTATTATTGATGCCCTTTTAAAGCAGGTGGGAACCTCAGAGCTCAGAAGGGAGAGGTTGAAAATGTCGGTAAAAACTCCAGCCAGTTGGTCTGCACAGGTTTTCAGAACACAACCGGGTATAATATCATGTCCAGGCCCTTTCCGAGAGTTCACCCCTCTGAAGGATTTTCTGACTGTGACTATGACCGAAATACCATCACGGCGAATGAGGGCTCGGGAAGGCACATCAGTATTCTCCCTATCAAAGCGTGCGTAGAACGCATTGAGCTTGTCAGGGAGAGATGCTTCACTGACATTTGAGCTGCCTCCTGATTTCGCCTTGTAGGAAGTAATAGAAAACAAGTATTACTGTAGATCCAGTTTTCTGGAGGACTCAAATGGGTTTAATGGTCTTCTGCTAAGCAATCTCATCTTGTGATTCTAGTGTGTCCCTCCTTTCTTGCAGTTTACCACAAATATTTCCATTTCCATTTCACATTTTCCAGATTTATTCTAGATTTTTGTTAAATAGAGCAAACCGCAAGTGACCACACTAGATTTATCCTTATCAAAAGTTACACTTGGCTTAACCTTATCATCAATTACAGTAAATTTACACTATACAATTATACAAGGGGTGTCATAATAGAGCAGCGTTAGGTTGCTGCCTTATAGAGGCAGAGATCCAGGTTTGATCCTATCGGTGCTGTCTGTACCGAGTTTATACATTCTCCCCGTGACTACATGGATTTTCTCTAGTTTCCTCCCACACTGCAAAGATGTACAGGTTTGTATGTTAATTGACTTTGGTAAAATTGTAAATTGTTCCTAGTGTGCAGGATATTGTTAGTGTATTGGGATCGCTATCAGCGTGGACTCAGTGGGCTGTTTCGCGCTGTTTATCTCAATGAAACAAAATGAAACTAAACTAAACTAAACCAAATTACTGCACAATGCTTTTGATTAAAGCCTCCACTTCCACAATCAATATAATAAAAAACAGTTCCCAATATTTCAAATATCATAGGCAATCGGCAATAGACAATGGGTGCAGGAGTAGGCCATTCGACCCTTTGAGCCAGCATGGCTGATCATGATCATGGCTGATCATCCACAATCAGTAACCCATTCCTGCCTTCTCTCCATAGAAACACTGAAACAGAAGAATAGGCGCAGGAGTAGGCCATTTGGCTCTTTGAGTCAGCACCGCCATTCAATAATGATTATGGCTCATTGTCTAAATTCAGTATCCTGTTCCTGCTTTCTCCCCATATCCCTTGATTCCTTTAGACCAAAGAGTAAAATCTAACTCTCTCTTGAAAACATTCAGTGAATTGGCCTCCGCTCTTCTGTGGCAGAGAACTCCACAGATTCAAAACTCTCAGGGTGCAAAAATGTTTCCTCATCTCAGTCCTAAATGGCCCACCACTTATTCTTAAGCTGTGACTAGGCTAAGTGAAGATCTGTGAAGATCATGCTAACAAAATGACAGGGTGTAATATAACCTAAGTGAATGTAATGATGGAATTGAGCTTTGGAACAGCTGAAGACTCAATAAGTTTTGCAGTGAAGTATCATGCTCAAGATGACACAATGTTTCATCTTTGTATTTGTGCTGAGCCAGGTGAGTTTGGCCCTAATTTTCTTGGATTTGAAAGAGGCAAAATGGTCTGCAGTCCGAATGGTTGTTAGAAATAGGAGTCAAAATAATTGTGCTTGACAATCAAATATCCTGTCTACATTCATTCTGAACACGCACATGAACAGTTAATAATGCAGATAAGGTTTATGTGTGCAAACCAAGGCCTGATAAAAAGGTATTATTGCCAGATGATTGAAAATTGGCAAGATTTTGTTTTTTTTATATGCATGAGCATTGCAAAGGCACGGGTTCAAAATGGAACATTCCATTTGAGTTGCTTCTTCTTGAATGATTCAGGGAGTATGAGAAATGAAAGGCAGACAGCATGAAATGTTGACTGATAACTGCACTACTCACTTAACAAGACTTTGTCAAAGCACAATGACAGCGTGGCATAAAACGCACTCTGTTTGTGCACAGCAGGTCCTGGAGTGCAGTCTCCTCCGCTCCATGCATGAAAATAGATGCAATTTTGGCTTCGAATTCTCCCATGTAGCTTTTGCATATCGATGCCAACTCAGCCTACTGGACCGTTCTAGTTTTTCTTTCTATGTTCGGTTGTAAGCAAGTCCAATGTCAGTAGTTGGGATGTTATTTGGAAAATAATTGGAGGGACGTTGGAAAGGATGCAATTAAACATAGAAATTTAGGGGATGATTGAGGAATTATCATGGTTTGTAGATTATCATAAGTTCTGTCTAACTAATTTGATTGAAGAAGTAACAGAATGTACTGATGTGGACAATGTGATTGATATATCAACATGAAACACATATTGGAGCTGCATCCAAAGGGTTAGACCTCATGAAATGCAAGGCAAGTTGGCAAATTTGACTTGGTAATAGAGGGCATAGTTCATGGTGCAGAGATAGAGGGTTAGAGGGAATCTGAGGAAAGCTTTTCACAAAATGAGTGATAGTAGCGCAGAATGCACTGCTCGAGAAAGTTCTGGAGTGAAAGATTCTCACAACATTTAAAGTATCTGGATGAGCAACCAAATCACCAAGGCACACTCAACCACAGGTCAAATGCTGGATATGAGTTCAGTCTACATGGGTACTTGATGGTCAGCATGGACATGGTGGGACACAGGGCCTTTTGCTGTGCTGCATGGCAGTATGGTACTAGAAACAGCATGAAGACAAATGTAAGTCCCTTACAGTCAGAGACAGATGAGTTTATAATGGGAAAAAAGTAAATGGCAGAACAATTAAACAAGTACTTTGGTTCTGTCTTCACTAAGGAAGACACAAAGAATCTCCCAGAAATACCAGGGGACCGAGGATCTTGTGTGAGGGAGGAACTGAAGGAAATCCACATTAGTTAGGAAATGCAGGTACAGCAGGCAGTGAAGAAAGCTAATGGCATGTTGGCCTTCATTGCAAGAGGGTTTGAGTTTAGAAACAAGGAGGTCCACTGGACTATTGTGTGCAATTTTGGTCTCCTAATTTGAGGAAAGACTTTATTCCTATTGAGGGAGTGCAGCGTAGGTTCACCAAGTTAATTCCCGGGATGGCTGAACTGACATATGATGAAAGAATGGGTCGAGTGGGCTTGTATTCACTGAAATTTAGAAGGGTGAGAGGGATCTTATAGAAACATATAAAATTCTTAAGGGATTGGACAGGCTAGATGCAGAAAAAATTCCCGATGTTGGGGGAGTGCATAACCAGGGACAGTTAGTTTCAGATGTATATTATTAACAATTTAGTACATATTACCGGATCCCAAGCATGAGCAGAATCTTGGCTTTTTTTTTTTTGCTATTGCTATTCTGTAGATTTTCAGCTACCTGAAGCTGCAGATTTTCATGATTGTTAGTTAACTTAGCAAAGATCGGAGAAATGCACTTTCCTGACCTTGAAGATGCAAAGTCATGATGAGCAGAAGTTTATTTAAAATGGTGATTTGCCTCATCATGGAAGAATTTGGGGAGAGAAGATCTGTTGTGTTAATGGGAGACTGACCCAAGAGCATTTTCCAACATGAAAGCTTCAGTCCAATAGCAGACATTAGTAAAGTAAGTCATTTTTCTTTGGAGATTTTGTTGTTATCATTTTTTATCTGGGATGATATTTCACTCACTTTATTTTGTATTATCCTTCAAAGCCCGATATCCAAAGCCAAATATCCCTTTGAAATGATTGGTCCTGGCACCTCTGTGACAAACAGAGTCAATGAAGACCTTTCAGTGATTTATCTGCAGAAGACAGGTGACAGCCCATGATGGCAACAAAGGAACTTTGACAACTCAATTGGAATAACTCTAACATAAGCTTTACAAGGATGAAAGGTGGTTAAAAGGAATCTTTCTATGGAAACCAGAAATAGTTATTAAAGATTTTGAGTATGTTGATTTTTTTCCTGCTGTTAAAAGAGATACCAGCACTGCACAACGTAAATCCCCATGTGTTATGCATAGCCTGAGCATCAAACAGCACCAGGAATTATTTCGGTACTTTTTGCCAGGCATTCCTTTAGTTGAAAGCTGCCTATTGAATAGTAACAGGAAGGATAACTCCATGAGTAATAATAATGTCAACTCTGCCCATTTGAAGCAAAGTCTTGAAAACATATGTGGACTGTTAAACAGCAAGAAACATTGTGCCACACAAATGCCAAGCAATGGTCATTCCCAACGCATAAAAGTTTAACTAATTCAATATCATTGCCATAGCTAGATCATCCATTCGATCATCAACATTTTGAAGATCAGCAATGACCACAAATGTAATTGAGCACTATATTTGTTATTCTGGTTTCAAAAGCATATCCATACAGAGGATTCTGCAATAAGTCACTCTACTTCTTATTCCTCAAAACTTTTACAGATTTTCATTTAGAAACATAGAAACATAGAAAATAGGTGCAGGAGTAGGCCATTCGGCCCTTCGAGCCTGCACCGCCATTCAATGTGATCATGGCTGATCATCCAACTCAGTATCCCGTACCTGCCTTCTCTCCATACCCTCTGATCCCTTTAGCCACAAGTGCCACATCTAACGCCCTCTTAAATATAGCCAATGAACTGGCCTCAACTACCTTCTGTGGCAGAGAATTCCAAAGACTCACCACTCTCTGTGTAAAGAATGTTTTCCTCATTTCGGTCCTAAAGGAATTCCCCCTTATCCTTAGACTGTGACCCCTTGTTCTGGACTCCCCCAACATCGGGAACAATCTTCCAGCATCTAGCTTGTCCAACCCCTTAAGAATTTTGTAGGTTTCTATAAGATCCCCCCTCAATCTTCTAAATTCCATCGAGTACAAACCGAGTCTATCCAATCTTTCCTCATATGAAAGTCCTGACATCCCAGGAATCAGTCTGGTGAATCTTCTCTGTACCCCCTCTATGGCAAGGATGTCTTTCCTCAGATTTGGAGACCAAAACTGTACGCAGTACTCCAGGTGTGGCCTCACCAAAACCCTGTACAACTGCAGTAGAACCTCCCTGCTCCTATACTCAAATCCTTTCGCTATGAATGCTAACATACCATTTGCTTTCTTCACTGCCTGCTGCACCTGCATGCCTACTTTCAATGACTGGTGTACCATGACACCCAGGTCTCGTTGCATCTCCCCCTTACCTAATCTGCCACCATTCAGATAATAGTCTACCCTCATGTTTTTGCCACCAAAGTGGATAACCTCACATAAATCCACATTGTACTGCATCTGCCATGCATCTGCCCATTCATTCAGCCTATCCAAATCACCCTGCAGCCTCCAAGCATCCTCCTCACACCTAACTATACCCCCCAGCTTGGTATCATCTGCAAATTTGGAGATGTTGCATTGAATTCCCTCGTCCAAATCATTAATATATATTGTAAATAGCTGGGGTCCCAGCACTGAGCCTTGCGGCACCCCACTAGTCACTGCCTGCCATTCTGAAAAGGACCCGTTTACACCTACCCTTTGCCTCCTGTCTGCTAGCCAGTTCTCTATCCACATCAATACTGAACCCCCAATACCGTGTGCTTTAAGTTTGTATGCTAATCTCTTATGCGGGACCTTGTCGAAAGCCTTCTGAAAGTCTAGATATAACACATCCACTGGTTCTCCCTTATCCACTCTACTAGTTACATCCTCGAAAAATTCTATCAGATTTGTCAGACATGATTTACCTTTCGTAAATCCATGCTGACTTTGTCCAATGATTTCACTGTTTACTGTTCCATTCACAGCCAGTATTCTAAAAATGCTGCGGAGAAGAAGAGATTCTCTTCTGATTTATATCTACCCGTTTTGTCATACACTTTCAGTGGTCTCTCTTCCCCTCTCATCTTGGATAAGGTTTTGACCAAAACTCAACATAGGAGGAGGTTAGTTTAATCTAGCATTATGTTTGGCACAGGCATTGTGGGCTAAAGGGCCTAATCCTGTGCTGCATTTCTTTCCTTGCCAAACATTTTCAGCTAACTTTTACCACATGGGTTGCTACTCCAATTTTCCCCTCCACAATTTGGACACCGCAGGATGGCAGATACATTCAAACTAGCTAACATTTCTTGCGGTTCTGTTGACATTGCATCCTGAGATATACTCTTTATCCCATGCACTGCTATTGTCTCCTCTTGTCTGTCCCTCTGTAAATATTCTCACATACTACCTGAGAGCTGTCATGGTTCATAGTTGTACTTTTTTATTGCTGTATTTAGTGCTAGCAGATTAATTATTTTCCTTCCTTTCATGTGCCAAAAAACACAAATTTCAACAGATCCTGGATTCTAAAACCTCTCCTCGCTTTTCCCTTCTTATTATATTTTTCCCGCAACCTCCAATTCAAACCACACCCCTTGCCATTTCCGTACAATCCATTCTGATCTTCCCCACTCTGATCCAAATCACTCAGCCTTCAACAGCAGGGCATAACTTTAAGGTAGGAGAGTCAAAATTTAATGGAAGTGTGTGGGGCATGTTGTTCACACAGAGAATGGTGAGTACCTGGAACACGTTGCCAAGGTTGGTGATGGTGGCAGATATGACAGTGGCATTTGAGAGACTTTTGAATAGAAATATGAATATGCATGGAATGGAGGGATATGGATTTTGTGCAAGCAGGAATTGGTGTTGGTGTAGGTGTTGTTCTTGGTATCATGTGCCTTAATGACACACCTGCCAATACATTCCAGGCATTCACTAATCTAGATGTAAAATACTTGCCCAGCATATCTATATAACTAAAAGTCTCATCTTGACCACTTCCGGTCTGCACTGTATATTGACTTTAGAACAAATGCTACCATAAATCACAATGATTTTTTGGGCATCTTACTCACAGTCCTTGTCCGCTGAGGCAGCCCTGAAGAATTTTCAGATTGATGAAAAATACAAAAGTTATGAGTGTTTAAAAAATCTTGAGATCAGCTGATTGGTTCTCTCGCCTGTCAATCACCATGATGAACGTAATGCCCCTGCTGGGAGGGGGGGGGGGGACAGGATTATAATATGCCAGATGCCTGGACGTGAGTCAATCACTCCGGAAGATCGCAAGGGAGAGTCCACGACTGTGATTCTAAGCTGTGAATCAACTGAACTGTGAGTCTGCAATGTACTTGCAATAAATTATTTGTTAGGAGGTTGAAATGCTATGAAATTGAATTTGCTGCCCTGTTACTCTGCTTGAAATGCTATGAAATTGAGTCTTCTGCCATGCACTCTGCTTGAGATGCTATGAAATTGTATTTGCTGGTCTGCACTCTGCTTGAAATGCCATAAAATGTAGTTTGCTGGCCTGCACTCTGCTTGAAATGCTATGAAATAGTGTTTGCTGGCCTGCATGATGCTTGAAATGCTATGAAATAGAGTTTGCTGGCCTGCATGATGCTTGAAATGCTATGAAATAGAGTTTGCTGGCCTGCATGATGCTTGAAATGCTATGAAATAGTGTTTGCTGGCCTGCATGATGCTTGAAATGCTATGAAATAGAGTTTGCTGGCCTGCACGCTGCTTGAAATGCTATGAAATTAAGTTTGCTGGTCTGCACTCTGCTTGAAATGCTATGTAATTGATTTTGGTGGCCTGCACCCTGCTTGAAAAGCTATGAAATGGAATTTGGTGGTCTGCACTCTGCTTGAAATAGAATTTCAAGGAATCGCCATGCGTGAACTGCCAGCCCACCAGCCCTGAGTGACTGACCTGCCAGCCCACCAGCCCTGAGTAACTGAGCTGCCAGCCCACCAGCGCTGACTGACTGATCTGCAGCCCACCAGCCCTGAGTAACTGAGCTGCCAGCCCACCAGCCCTGAGTGAGTGAGCTGCCAGCCCACCAGCCCTTAGTGACTGAGCTGCCAGCCCACCAGGCCTGAGTGACTGAGCTGCAGCCCACTAAGCCTGAGTGACTGAGCTGTCAACCCACCAGACCTGAATGACTGAGCTGCCAGCCTAAGAATCAATTTGGCCCACAATGTCCATACTAGCCCTCTGTAAACCAGTCCCTTTGGCCCACAACATCCATACTAGTGCTCCAGAAAGCCCTCCCCCCACTGGCCAGCAATATTGGAATTGGTGGAGAGGTGAAATATTGCGTTGGGGGAGTAGCCTATCCGTGTGAACATGGGACCCAACAGGTTCCACTTAATCTACTCTCTCTTAAACTTTGCTCCTCTCACTTGAAAGCTATGCTCTCAATTATTTTATTTTTGCATACTGCGAGAAAGTTTCTAGCTCGGTGCTCTATCTTTGCCTCTTTCAATCTTATATACCTTGCAACCTCCGGCATTTCAGAGCAAACAATCCAAGTGTGTCCAACCTTTCCCTGCAGCTAATACTCCTTAATCCTGGCATCATTCTGGTAAACCTCCACTGCACCCTTTCCAACGTCTCCATATCATCCAAAGTGCAACTAATCACACTTACTCGAATGAAACTGTCATTTGCCTCCAATTTCTGTAGCTGATCTATATTCCACTGTATACTTTGATAGTGTTCCTCACAATCTGCACTCCTACAATCTTTGTGTAATCTGCAAATCTAATAACTAACACATCTATGTTTATATCCAAGCCATTTATATATATCACATCAGCACTGGCGCCAACACAGGTTCCTACGGAACTCCACTGGACACAGACCTCCAGCCTGAACATTACTCCTTCCAGCACAACCTTTATCTTCTATCAGTAAGCCAGTTCTGAATCTATATAACCAAGTCACATTTATTCCCCTGCATCTTAATCTTTTGGATCAGTCTACCATTGGGGACTTTATCAAATGGCTTACTAAAATCCATGTGGACAATAACAACAACCCTCAATGATCACCTTTGTTCCCTCCTCATAAAACTCGATCAGTTTAGTAAGACACGACCTGCCATGTGCAAAACCGCGCTGACTGTCCCTAATTAACCCATTATTTTCCAAATGGAAGTAACTGTTCTCCAATAGCTTCCCTACCACTGATGTGAGGTTCAATGCCACATAAATTCCTAGATTATTTCTTCTTCTCTTCTTAAACAAAGGAACAACGTTAGCTCCCCTCCACTTCTCCAGTACCTTGCTTGTATCTGGAGAAGGTGCAAAGATCTTCATCAAGGCTCCCACAATCTCCTCTCCTATCCCTCTCATTAACCAAAAACAGATTATGTCAGAGTACTAACATTAATATTTAAGGGCAGTTTGAGATTAAGAAGGAAAAGATGTATTTTTCTGTTTGGGATAATTTAGGTCTAATGTATCTATAAATTATGTTTTTTGGTGTTGTCTGAGTTGATGTGCTTGTGATACTGCTGCAAGCAAGAATTTCATTATAACCATGCCTCAGCTAGCGCTTATGACATTACATATGCTAGCGCATATGACATTACATTTGTGACTTGGCTTTCGACCCACATCGTCCATGCTTACATTTACTGATTGTATTTGTCTGCATCATAATGTGCTCTCTCTTAAACTTAATACTACAGCCTATGAAATGAACATACTAAATGCCTTTTTTTTAAACTATCCTTTCCACTTGTGTTGCCACTTACGAGGGACTATGGAGATGGACTTTAATTTGAGCAAGTGTGAGGTGTTGCATCTTGGGAGGCCAGATGTAAGGAGAAAATATGTACTTACTGGCAAGACCCTTAATAATTGGAAAAGCTGCTGGCTCCGTCAGTTTAGGTGTTGAATTTTATAAGAAGTTTCATGATTTGATTTCCCCACGTTTACAAACAATATATAAATACGCCTACGAACAAGGAAAGTTACCAGAAACTTTAAATGAGTCCACAATTACACTCATTCCTAAAGCAGATAAGGATCTAGGAGATCCAGGATCATATAGAGCAATTGCTCTTCTAAATACTGATCAAAAAATATTAACTAAAATCTTATCTCAAAGGTTAAGTTTAGTAATTAATAATTTAATACATCATGATCAAACAGGCTTTATTCCCAAACGTTACTCTACTTATAACTTGAGACGTCTATTCAATATCATATATTCAAAAAGAATTAATGATATTGAATTAGCTGTCATAGCCCTTGATGCAAAAAAGCATTCGATCAGGTTAAATTTATTTATTTAAGATAATGCAGAAATTTCAATTGGGGGACAGATTGTGTAAATGGGTTAGAATTTTATATTCTAACCCAACCCAATGAATATTAACAAATCAAATGTTATCAGCCAAATTTAATCTATTTAGTGGATGTAGACAAGGATGTCCGTTATCACCTTTATTATTTGCTCTTGCAATAGAACTATTAGCCGAAAGGGTTAGATCAGAACCAGAAATATATGGATATAATACCAATACCACAACGAATAAAATATCTTTATTTGCAGATGACGTCTTAATATATATTACAATACAAGAGATTAGTATTCCTAATTTACTTAATGTTATACCTAACTTTAGTACATTCTCTGGATATAGAATTAATTGGAATAAAAGTGAAATTATGCCTATAACTGGAATAAAATCAAATATATAGTACAAAAATTTCCATTTAAAATAGTTACGGACAAAATTAAATATCTAGGAATTAATGTATCTAAATCTTACAATTCTCTATTCAAATCAAATTATCCCCAATTATTGAATAAACTAAAAAATAATATTCTATACTGGAAAACACTACCAATATCAATGATCGGCTGAATAAATGCCATAAAAAAATGTTTTACCACAACTATTATATTTATTTCAAGCTATCCCTCCATACCTCCCTAAAATTTTTTTTTTAATTGATTCTATTGTTAATAGCTTTATTTGCGATTATAAAAGTCACAGAATAAGTAAAAAACATTTATGTAAATCTAAGATAAATGGAGGATTAGCACTGCTTACCAATTATGAATAATCCTTTATTTAAACCTTCTATATTGGATAAAGGGTTTAGACAATGGAAAAAAGTTAGGAATTATAAGGATAGAACACCTTTACAGGAAGGGAAATTTCTCTCATTTCAAGAGTTAAAAGATATCTATGGATTGCACCCAAATAACTTGTTTAGGTATTTACAAATTAGAGATTATATCAAATCAAACATGCATCATTATAAAAATAGAGAACTATGATTATTGGATGAAGTGCTCAACAAGCACCCCAATACAGAAAAACTAATAGCATACATATACAATACTCTTTTGGATAGGGAAATTCCAACAACAGAATCATACCGACAAATATGGGAAAAAGAAACAGGCTTATCTATATTAAAAGACACTTGGGAAGAAAGTCTCCAACGTGTACACCATCGTTCGTTAAATGCCAGACATACCTTGAATACAATTCAAAGTATTACATAGATTGCATTATTCAAAAACAAAATTAAATTGAATTTTTCCTAACATCTCCTCTATTTGCGATAAATGTCAGAACTCAGAAGCTAATTTAACGCATAGTTTTGTAACATGTATAAAACTTAATAGTTATTGGACTGAAATTTTTAAAATAATTTCTATAGTTCTTAAGATTAAATTGGATCCTGACCAAAGTTAATAATATTAGGAGTTTCAGATTCAAATCTAATATTAACAGTAAATCAAAGAAATTTTCTTGATTACTGTTTGATAATTGGAAAAAAATTAATATTAAAAGTCTGGAAGGGAACATTATCCCCCACAATTAAAACGTGGACAGTTGGAGACGCTGCATTTGGAGAGAATCAGGTTTGTCCTAATGGACAAATATGAACTTTTTGAACAAATATGGTCTCCATTCACTGACTATATAAAGGGGTAGCTGAGCTCAGCATTGTAACTCAATAAATACCCGGTGGTAGGATTAGATGAAAAGATCTATTCTGAGATTTGTATACACGTCTCGATAGATATCGTTATGTGAAATTGTTCCATTCATTGTTAAGATGTATACTTCAATTTTTTTAATATAATAATTGTTTGCTTGTATTATTTTTTATTTTTATTGTTTTGTTTTTTTTTTAACATTTTTTAATTTTTTACATTTTTTAATATAATCATAATCAATATTATTTAATCCCAATCTTCATGATTATACACCTATTCTTTCTAAAAAAATAGAAGCATATAATAAATCATTCCATAATATTTGTATAACTTTTGAAACAAGTTAAATGTGTATTTGAAAAACTGTTATATCATTGGCAATATGCATTGCTTCTAATAAAAATATTTTTTAAAAAAATAAATAAATAAAATAAAAAAGACCCTTAATAATATTGATGTACAGAAGGATCGCAAGTTCAAAGTCCATAGTTCCCTGAAAGTGGCAACAAGTAAATATAGGGATAAAGAAGGCAAACATTATGCTTGCCTTCATTGGTGCAGTAAAAGGTGCAGGAGGCGATGTTGCAGCTTTATTTAATTTTGGTTGGGCTTGGAGGCTTTGGTAAGGGGAGAGAACAGATTTAGCAGAATGCTGCCTGGATCAGAGGGTCTTAGCTTCGAGGAGAAGGTGGACAAACTTGGATTGTTTTCTCTGGTGCGTCAGAGGTTGAAGGGAGTCTTGATAGAAAAACACAAAATTATAAGAGGCATAGATTGGACAGAGAGTCAGAACATTTATCTTTATGTGGAAATGTCAAGGAATAGAGAGCATAACTTTAAGGTCAGATGGGGAAAGTTAAAAGGAAATGTGTCGGGGAATTTTTTGCACAGACAGAGGTTGGTGACTGGAAATTGCTGCCAAGGGTGGTGGTGGCACCAGATATGACAATGGCATTTAAGAGACTATTTAGATAGGCATGTGAATATGTAGGATACGGAGGGATATGAATTTCATGCAGGCAGAGGAGATTAACGGCATCATGATTGGCACAGACATTGTGGGTCAAAGGGGCTGTTACTGTGCTGTATGATTCTATATTCTATGTTCTATAGATTTGCTCTCCAAGGCATTCTGAATCTTTCGATTTCATTACACTTTCCCAGAAATACCCCAAGACACTTTTCGTGTCATTAATTGTTTAGAGGTGCAGACATAGAAACATAGAAACATAGAAAATAGGTGCAGGATTAGGCCATTCAGCCCGTTGACACTGCACCGCCATTCAATATGATCATGGCTGATCATTCAACTCAGTATCCTGTACCTGCCTTCTCTCCATACCCCCTGATCCCTTTAGCTACAAGGGCCACATCTAACGCCCTCTTAAATATGGCCTATGAACTGGCCTCAATGACCTTCTGTGGCAGAGAATTCCAGAGACTGGCCACTCTCTGTGTAAAGAATGTATTTCTCATCTCGGTCCTAAAGGAATTCCCCCTTATCCTTAGACTGTGACCCCTTATTCTGGACTCCCCCAACATCAGGAACAATCTTCCTGCATCTAGCTTGTCCAGCCCCTTAAGAATTTTGTAAGTTTCTATAAATCCCCCCTCAATCTTCTAAATTCCAGTGAGTACAAGCCGAGTCTACCAGTCTTTCTTCATATGATAGTCCCGACATCCCAGAAATCAGTCTGGTGAACCTTCTCTGAACCTCCCACTATGGCAAGTATGTCTTTCCTCAGATTTGGAGACCAAAACTGTATGTAATACTCCAGGTGTGGTCTCACCAAAACCCTGTACAACTGTAGTTGAACCTCCCTGCTACTATACTCAAATCCTCTCACTATGAATGCTAACATACCATTTGCTTTCTTCACTGCCTGCCTACTTTCAATGACTGGTGTACCATGACACTCAGGTCTCATTGCATCTCCCCTTTTCCTAATCTGCTACCATTCAGATAATAGTCCACCCTCATGCTTTTGCCACCAAAGTGGATAACCTCACATTTATCCACATTATACTGCATCTGCCATGCATCTGCCCATTCACTCAGCCTATCCAAATCACCCTGCAGCCTCCTAGCATCCTCCTCACACTAACTATACACTAACTATACACCCCAGCTTGGTGTCATCTGCAAATTTGTTGCATTCAATTCCCTCGTCCAAATCATTAATGTATATTGTAAATAGCTGGGGTCCCAGCACTGAGCCTTGTGGTACCCCACTACTCACTGCCTGCCATTCTGAAAAGGACACGTTTACTCCTACCCTTTGCTTCCTGTCTGTCAGTCAGTTCTCTATCCACATCAATATTGAACCACCAATACCGTGTGCTTTAAGTTTGTATACTAATCTTTTATGTGGGACCTTGTCGAAAGCCTTCTGAAAGTCCAGATATAACACATCCACTGGTTCTCACTTATCCACTCTACTAGTTACATCCTCGAAAAATTCTATAAGATTCGTCAGACATGATTTACCTTTCGTAAATCCATGCTGACTTTGTCGAATGATTTCACCACTTTCCATAAGTGCTGCTATCCCATCTTTAATAACTGACTAGCATTTTCACCACTATCGATGTTAGACTAACTGGTCTGTAATTCACCATTATCTCTCTCCCTCCTTTTTTAAAATGTGGGGTTTCATTAGCTACCCTCCAATCCTCAGGAACTACTCCAGAATGTAAAGTTTTTTGAAAAATTATCACTAATGCATGCACTATTTCTGTGGCTACTTCCTTGAGTACTCTGGGATGCAGCCTATCTGGGCCTGGGGATTTATTGGCCTTTAATCCATTCAATTTACCCAATACCACAATACCACTTCCCGGCTAACCTAGATTTCACTCCATCTCATTTGATCCCCAATCCCCTGCTATTTCCGGCACATTATTTATGTCTTCCTTATTGAAGACAGAACCAAAGTAGTTATTCAATTGGTCTGCCATGTCCTTGTTCCCCATTATCAATTCACCAGTTTCTGACTGCAAGGGACCTACATTTGTTTTAACTAATCTTTTTCTCTTCACATATCTATAAAAACTTTTGCAGAGAATGTTGTTATATTGACACATTTGTTTAATCCTGTCATGAAACTTTGGCTGAGTAGACCAGAACATTTTAATTGTATTACATAATATTTGAAATAATAGAAATGGGGTCCAAATGTGACCAGTCTATGCAAGTTTACAGAATGCATCATTTTTTTAAGGTTAATATTCACAAAACGCTAATTTAAAATGTTGGAACACTGACCTTGATACTTTATTGACAGTTTCACAAATGATACAACTACACCTCTCTGTTATTTCTGTACAAAGTAATAGAAATGTGGAGATTAATCCCTCTAGTGCCTAAATGTTGATAGGGTTGAAATTGGACGTGCACTGCCTCATGCGCTTTAATGCTTGATAAATTACTGATGGCTGCAATTTTTCAATTTCCCCAGAGCGACCATTTCCAACTCAAAAATGTTGATGTAAAAAGAGAAGCTGACACTACAGTAATAAATTAATAAATAACCCTCACTGCACTTCACATCAAATAGTTGTTTGTGAAGTACTTTGGGACTTAAGATTACATAAGTTAGGATTATATTTTAGGCATTATTTAATTTCTCAACATTGTTTTCATTTTTGAAGTCTTTAAGTTCGAGAACTAGTTTAATGAATGGAAAATTTATCTCAAATTAATAAAAGGATATTTGTATCACCCCTGCCTACACTGTGAATTCCAACTATGAATTACTTCTCAGTGCTTCAACTCATTATAAAGCCAGTACTTGTGCATGTCGAACTCTCTTTTCCCATGTCTTCCCCAATCACCAGTAGGTGGTTGCCATCATTTTAGACATTTGATTCATTAATTTCTTGCTTTAACCTTCACCACTTCTCTCCTCTCCCGTGGGATGGTCATTGAAACCTACTTGTCTAACCAAGCTTTCCTTCGCCTGTCTAAAATCTCCATGGACCTGGTCTTAATTTTATCTGATTATCATTCAGTGAAGTAACATTAAAATATTGTATAATTTCAACCCCTTGTTACTTTGTGTATTACCGTTTCGTTTTTTTATGCACTTATCTTGAATTATTTCAGAAATGCACCATTTTTCATCTCTTTTGTTAATAATTGGATTATTCCCTTTTTCTTTACAGCTTCCCAAGTTCCTTTACTAATTTTGATCGTGGATTTGCAAAATTGGTCTCCAATTGTGTAAAAAATATGATTTTGTCCGCAGCCTATTAGCCCATTGAAGCTGAATAATGGAAGTGTTGAAATAAATCATTCATTAAGGCTCTAGAATCAATCATTAATGTTGCTTTATTCATTTTTATTAAGAGGCTGGTTATCAAATCAGTTATTTGCACACTGTTTTGAGTCTATCAAATATATAGCCCATAAGCAGACCCTTTTCAGAAGGCCTTTAATAAGGTGCTGCACATGAGGCTGTTTCAGAAGATGAGAAGCCATGGTATCAGACGGAAGATACAAGCATGGATAGCAGGTTAAATGTAGAAAGAAACTGCAGATGCTGGTTTAAACCAAAGATAGACACAAAGAGCTGGAGTAACAGTGGGACAGGCAAAGTTTGAAGAAGGGTCTCGACCCGAAATGTCACCCATTCCTTCCCTCCAGATATGCAGCCTGTCCCACTGAGTTACTCCAGCTTTGTGTCTATCTTTGGATGGCAGATGGCTGAGAGTGGCAATAAAGGGGGGTTTGCTGGTTGGCTGCCAGAGCCCAGTGGTGTTCCACAAGGGACAGTGCTCAGGTCACTACCTTTTACGTTTTTACCTAAAAGGTTCCGATGAGGGAATTGAATACTTTGCGACCTATTTTACAGATGAATGAATGAATAAATTTATTGGCCAAGTATTCAGATACAAAGATTTTACCTTGGTGCTCCGCCCGCAAGTGATAACATGACAAACAGTGACAGTTAAGAATGATACATAAAACATTAATCATTATTAATAAAACATTATTGATCAAACATGTGAATTAAATAAAATGCCAGCGCAAAAGGAGGCTACAGATTTGTGGTTATTGAGTAGAGCTACTACTCTTGGAAAAAAGCTGTTTTTATGTCTGGCTGAGGCAGCTTTGACATTCTGGAGTCGCCTTCCAGAGGGAAGTGATTCAGAGTTGTTGGCCAAGGTGAGAGGGGTCAGAGATGATCTTACCCACTCGCTTCCTGGCCCTTGCAGTGTACAGTTCGTCAATGGAGGGAAGGCTGCAGCCAATAACCTTCTTAGTTGAACAGCCGATTTGCTGCAGCCTTCGGGTGTCGTGCTTGGTGGCAGAGTCAAACCAGACCATGATGGAGAAGGTGAGGACAGACTATACAATGGCCGTAGAGCATTGGACCATCATTGCCTTTGGCAGATTGTGGTTCCTCAGCTGCCACAGGAAGTACATCCTCTGTTTTACCTTTTTGACTGTGGAGTCGATGGTAGCCCCCCACTAAAGATGATGGTTCCCAGGAACTTAAAATACTCCACAGATGTGACTGTGGTGTTGTTGATGATTAGTCGGGTGAGGGGAGAGGGAGCTCTCCTAAAGTCTACAATCAATTCCGCTGTCTTAAGACCATTGAGCTCCAGGTTGTTGCGATGGCACCAGGACACCAGCTGTGACACTTCCTGTCTGTAGGCAGATTCCTCCCCATCCTGGATCAGTCCAATCAGGATTGTGTCATCCGCAAACTTGAGAAGCTTGACAGAGGAGTCAGTGGAGGTGCAGTCATTGGTGTAGAGAGAGTAGAGGAGTGGGAAGAGTACACAGCCTTGCAGTGCTCCTATGCTGATCCAAGATGTGCTTTCCCAATTTCACATGCTGCTTCCTGTCTGTCAGGAAGCTGGTGATCCACTGACAGAGGGCACAGTCAATTCGGAAAGTTTGGAGTGTAATAGCTCTGGCACAATGGTGTTGAATGCAGAGCTAAAATCAACAAACAAAATCCTTGCATAGGTCCCCTGGTGGTCTATTTGCTGTAGGATTAAGTGCAGGCCCAGATTGACTGCATCATGCACAGATCTATTGGCATGATGTGCAAACTGCAGGGGATTTGTGATACTTTTCAGCTTGGCCAGCACAAGCCTTTCAAGGGTCTTCATGACTACAGTGGTCAATGTGACAGGCTTGCAGTCATTAAGACCAGTAATCCTTGCCTTTTTGGGTACATGGACAATAATGGAGACTTTGAAGCAGGCAGGGACAATACAGATTTGCAGGGACTGGATTGGCTTGGTATAAGAGTAAATTGTCCCGCGTGTGTAGGATAGTGTTGGGTGTGTGGGTGGGGATCGCTGGTCGGTGTGGACTCGGTGGGCCGAAGAGCTTGTTTCCGCACTGTATCTCTAAACTAAACTCTAAGTAACTTTTCTCCATTATTCCCCTTTCTTTGCTGTGCCCCACTCAGGCGTGCATCCATATCTCCCACTATAACATATCCATTCCCCATCCTCCTGTCTCTGTCCACCTATATCCTTCCTTTGACTTCACATCTTGGTTCTTATCTCTCCATACATCTTTTTGCCTCCATTTCATCACAAGCATTTCTCCACCTATATACCAATCTAACCCCCCACAACTATATCCACTTATTGCTTGCCATGTTTTGTCTCATCATTAACTTTTTGTCCAACTTTCTCCCCTACCTCTACCCACTACAATCAGTCTGAAGAAGCATCCTCACCTAAAACATCACCTATCCATATCCTCCATAGAGGCTGCCTGACCAGTTTAATTATTGCAACACTTTGTGTCTTTTGTTTGTATTGTTTATTTTGGATCTCCAAATCTTCTGACAACACTGTACAAAGTCTGATCTCCTTTGCAACTGAGTGTGAGTTGGCAAGAGAGGGATGACAAAGCAGCAGAGGAAACTTTATCGTTCAGTATAAACACCATGAATAGTTCAATCTTAAGTGTAGAATGATGAAATAAATATAATTATCTTCCTCCTTTCTCCACCAGTGCCTTTCCAATGACAGTGAATATCACGGAGATAAATTGCTCTTGGCATGTGGTATTGTAGGAAACTCCCTCATGGCACTCTCTGCCCCAGGAAAATTTGCTCACTTCGTATGTTCATTTCCTGCATACTGTTTTGTGAAGAGAAACGTTTCCTTTCTTGGGTACCAAAGGCTGTCAATTCTGGGTATGCATTAAGCAAATGAAAATTCTTAGTATAATTTAGTTTAGAGATGCAGCATAGATACAGGCCCTTCAACCGACTAAGTCCACACTGATCAATGATCACCAGTACATTAGTTCTACCCTACATGCTGGGAACAATTTGCAGAAACTAATTAACCTACAAACCTTTACCTCTTTGTAATGTCGGCGGAAACCGGAGCTGCCGGTGAAAACTTAGCTCCTAAATATCATAAACTCTGTACAGACACTACCTGTAGTCAGGATCAGATCCGGGTCTTTGGCGTAATAAGGCATCAATCCTACCACTATGCCACTGCGCTGCCTGGAAGAAAAGTGTGGTTAGGCAGGCAGAAATTCTAACCCCAATAGTTTGGCCAAGCGTTAACCTGTCGGGCATTTGTATCCTGCATCATTCACTCCTTCATCAGCATAAAAAACTTGCCCATGGACAACTTACCGAGTGTACTGGTGCAAGAGGCTTTTTTTGCAAGTCAGACATGCATCTCCGAGCCCTCAAGCCGTGCTCCAGAATTCAATCTATGCCCACAAGTAAATGGGACTGTCACTGTAACTTTTCATTCCACCCACAGATAGAATCATGGTAATTTAATTTCAACTGGAACAATATTTTCACACAGAGGGTGGAGTCTTTGGAAAAAGCTGCCAGATAAGTTAGTTGAGGCAGGTACTATAACAGTATTTAACAGGTCCATTGATAAGGAAGGGTTAGAGATATGAGCCAAACACAGGAAATTGGACTATCTTAGGTGGGGCATCTTGGTCAGCATAGACGAGTTGGGCCAAAGGCTCTGTTTCCATTCTGTATGATTCTTATGAGTCCAATTCCCAAAATTAGTTCAGGTTGTTACTGGATGACTTGCTGCAAATCTACAAAAGAATAGCTGCACAATCCCTAAGGTGTTATCAATAGTGCAAGTTAAACATCAGGTTACAAAGACAGAGATGAGCAAAGTGTATAAAATGTATCGAGCAATCCTTGAAAAATAAAGCCTTTTTTCCATCCATCTATTTATATTTCTCTTCTTTTAAGTGCCATTGATTTTTGACAATTTCTCGTATGAGTAACAGCAGCACATAATACAGAACATCTGTTATTAATGCCAAAACTCATTTGTTTGGAAGAAAACTCTGTTTGATGTTTCCAGTAATCGGACGGTTTAAATAACATTCAGTCATCACAGCAATACTTGCGAGGTGGTTATTATGTTCAACTATTAATGTTGGAGAATGAATTTAAACTTTTATGTTTAGTATTAAGCTAAATACAAGATATATATATATTTATATATGTGTATATGTGTATATATATATGTATATTTATATGTGTATATAATGTATTGTCTCCAATTCATATATATATATACATACACACATATATGTATATACACATATATATATATATATATATATATATATATATATATATATATATTGGAGACAAAGGGCCTCTTTCTTTCCCTCAAATAATGTTTCTTTCCATTATATAATGCTGAGGTATCTCAGACAGAATATGCTTCAGTTATGATAAACTTCTTTCTACCCAAGCTGAGGTCATTGGTGCATACCCGAAACAAGTTACAAACTCTATATTCATGTTGATATCTTGTGCATAACAACTATCTTTGAGAACTTTAGCTATGTTTTGTATTTCTTCAAGATCTTTGTCAGCTAAAATCACTCTCTCACATTTTCCTTGTACGAATATTGTCAGTTACTTTGTTGAAAACCTGCAAGTTATTCACTAACGTTTCGTAAGGGAAGTGATAGCTTGTGGGAAGTTTGAAAAATTGGAAGCAATAAACACAAGATCGCGGTGGAGGGACTTTTTCTGCATGATTTCACTGACAAACCTGACTGCAGCAGATTCTTCTTCTTCAACATAGTAGAGTACAGCAGAAAGCCATGTACCCCACCTAGTCAAAATAGGCTGAGGAGGTAGCGGAATCTCGGGTGCCATTACCTTGAACAACTGCGCACATGACGGTGCTTTGAGGAAGATTTTCTTGACATTGTAAATTAGGCAATCGACATTTTGAAACAAGCTACGTATGTGCTCAGCAATTCTATGGAGTCCATGAGCAAAGCATGTCAAATGCAACATTTTGGGGAATAAAACTTAAAGAGCACGAGCAGCTTTTTTCATGTACGGAGCTGCATCAGTCACAAACAGAAGAACATTCTCGTGTTTTATACCTTCCGGCCAAAGTACAGCAAGTGAAGATATAAACAACTGAACAATAGTTGAGCTGTTTGACTTCTCCAATACTTCCGATGTCAATAAATACTCCATTGATGGTTGACCTGCCTCCAGTGTACCAATGACCACATTGGAAACATATCTCTAAACAACATCGGCTGTCTCGTCTATTGAGATCCATATTTTGTTGCATGCAACTTCATCTCTAATTTTCTGCATAACAATGTTGAAGTTGCTGTCAACATAATTTTTCCGTAATGATAATCGCTCGGTATATGTTCCTCTAAAAAAACATATTTCTCTAAAAAAACTCTGAGAAATTTGTTTTCCAATTTCCACAGTTGAATTCCAACATCAATGAATGCTTTGCACAGATCACTTGAAAACTCAGATTTACGATTGGAGCCAGCAATAACTTTTGTGAGGAGACAAGCTTGAGTATTTCCTACCTTCAGTTTCTCTGCTGTGTGTTTAGTTGTCTGCACATGCTGGGAGACTAAAGGCCCTGTCTCACGGTGCGAGTTGACACACGAGTGACAGTGACCCAGAGTGACAGACTCGTGGTTGTGTACGATATTCCAAGTTGATGTGCAAGTGTTTGTGGCGAGTTCCCACGGGTATGGTAATCTGCGATGTTCCGAGATCGTCTCCAGAGTTACCAAGTTCCCCTCCCGTTTGCTCTTGAGTTACCAAGTTCCTCTCCCGCTCAGGGCGTGTGTTGTTGCTGCAGTCCGGGATTCGCATTTAAAGCACTCGGTTATTTTCAGCAGTTCAGGCGAGGACAGGTTTGGGGGGGGGGGGGGGGGGGGGGGCGAGGGATGGTGGAATTGGGAGAAGGCAAAGACTATGGGTGGGGAGGAGTGAGAGGGGGGCTAGGAACGGCATCTGCGAAACGGGTAGTCAACCTTTAGGGTCCCGGCCCGAAACATCCCTATACATTTTATGATTTCCCTCCAAAGATGCAGTCTCCCGTGGTTTGTTTGCACAACTCTCTTCCCTCTCTCTCCCAACATTGTGGGGGGGGGGGACGACAAGATAGTTTAAACGGACCTTACCCCCACTTCATGCTTCTGTTGCGCATAATTCAGCAGTAAAACCTCTCTTCCCCTTACCCAGCGACGCCCGATTCCTCGCACCCCCACAAGTTCACATCGACGAGGGAAGAATGAGCGGGTAGTCTGAAGAAGGGTCCCGACCCGAAACATCACCCATTCCTTCTCTCCAGATGCGATGCCTGTCCCGCTGAGTTACTCCAGCATGTTTGTGTCTATCGTTGGTGTAAACCAGCATCTGCAGTTCCTTCCTACACACGGACAGTGAAGTGCCTCGGCCAAATTAGGAACATTAGGAATCTCTGATGTGAAAGTAGTCTGGTTTGCGTTTCTTACACTTGATCATATCCGAAACTAAAGTATAGATAGACACAAAATGCTGGAGTAACTCAGTGGGACTGGCAGCATCTCTGGAGAGAAGGAATGGGTGGCGTTTTGGGTAAGTCTGAAGAAGGGTCTCGACTCCATTCCTTCTCTCCAGAGATGCTGCCTGGTCCGCGAGTTACTCCAGCATTTTGTGTCTATTAAAGAGTTCCCACGGTAGACGCACGGATCACTAAAGTTAACGCACGGGCCACTACGATATTACAAGTTTAAATGTTTCAATTTTAAACTTGACCATGAAATTTGACTCGTGGAAAAAGTCAAACATGTTTGACTTTTTTCACGAGTTCACAAGTTTCACGGGTACCTGCCGTTAGCGCCACGAGTGGACAAGTTGATCGCGCGAGTTCCGACGTTCCCGGTACGTTGGCTGTACGTGATCACCACGAGTGAAAACTCGGGGTCACTCGTGGGCCAACTCGCACCGTGAGACAGGGGTTTAAATATTTCTTCTCATGATTCACTGCTTTCTCACATACATTGCAAAACAGCACACAGTTGTCTGCAGAGAATATATCACTCACGTACACTCTCATAAAATCGTTCAGATTTTTTACAAGGCATTGACAACTTTAGGCATTTTGACACTTGCAGGGGTAAACATAGAAAATAGGTGCAGGAGGAGGCCATTCGGTCCTTCGAGCCAGCACCGCCATTCATTGTGATCATGGTTGATCATCCACTATCAATAACCCATGCCTGCCTTCTCTTCATATCCCTTGACAACACTAACCCCTAGAGCTCTATCCAACTCTCTCTTAAATCCATCCAGTGATTTGGCCTCCACTGCCCTCTGTGGCAAGGAGTTCTATAAACTAATTCCCTGGGTAAAAAAGTTTTTTCTCACCACAGTCTTAAATGACCTCCCCTTTATTCTAAGACTGTGACCCATGGTTCTGGACACCCAACATTGGGAACATTTTTCCTGCATCTAGCTTGTCCAGTCCTTTTATAATTTTATATATTTCAATAAGATCCCCGTTCATCCTTCTAAACTCCAGTGAATAGAAGCCTAGACTTTTCAATCTTTCCTCAAATGACAGTTCCACCATCCCAGGGATCAATCTCGTGAACCTACGCTGCACTGCTTCAATCACAAGGATGTCCTTCCTCAAATTAGGAGACCAAAACTATACACAATACTCCTGATGTGGTCTCACCAGAACCCTATACAACTGCAGAAGAACATCTTTACTCCTGTACTGAAATCCTCGTTATGAAGTTCAAAATTCCATTAGATTTCTTCACTGTCTGCTGTACCTGCACGCCAACTTTCAGTGACTGGTGTACTCAACCTGCCCAGGTCCCCCTGCAACCTCCTACCATCCTCTTCACAGTTCACACTGCCACCCAGCTTTGTGTCATCCACAAACCTGCTAGTGTTGCTCCTAATGCCCTCTTCCAAATCATTAATATATACGGTAAACAGTTGCGGCCCCAAAACCGAGCCTTGCGGCACTCCACTCGCCACTGCCTGCCATTCTGAAAAGGACCCATTCACTCCTACTCTTTGCATCTGGTTTGCCAACCAATTTTCTATCTATGTCAAGACCCTACCCCCAATACCATGTCCTCTAATTTTAGTCACCAGTCTCCCGTGCGGGACCTTATCAAAGGCTTTCTGAAAGTCTAGATACACTACATCCACTGGCTCCCCATCATCAATTTTACTTGTCACATCCTCAAGAAATTCCAGAAGATTAGTCAAGCATGATTTCCCTTTAATAAATCCATGTTCACTTGGACTAATCCTTTTATTGCTATCCAAATGCTCCATTATTACCTCTTTAACAATTGACTCCAGCATCTTTCCCACCACCAAAATCATGCTAACTGGTCTGTAATTCCCCATTTTCTCTCTCGCTCCTTTCTTGAAAAGTGGGATAACATTAGTTATCCTCCAATCCACAGGAACTGATCCTGAATCTATTGAACATTGGAAAATGATCACCAATGCGTCCAGTATTTCTAGAGCCACCTCCCCGAGGACACAGGGATGCAGACCATCAGGCCCAGGGTATTTATCATCCTTCAGTCCCATTAGCCTACCCAATACTATTTCTCGCCTAATGAACATTTCTTTCAGTTCCTCTACCCCCTTACATCTTCTGTCCTGCAGTACATCTGGGAGATTGTTTGTGTCCTCCTTAGTGATTGAACTCTTCTGCCATTTCCTTGTTGCCCATAATTATTTCACCTGTGTCTGCCTTCAAGGGACCCACATTTGACTTTGCTACTCTTTTTCCCTTAACATATCGAAAGAAGCTTTTACTGTCCTTCTTTATATTCCTGGCCAGCTTTCCCCTCATACTCATCTTTTCAGCCCGTATTGCCCGTTTTGTTTCCTTCTGTTGTCCTATGAAAGTTTCCCAATCCTCTGGCTTCTGGCTACTCTTTGCTGTGTTATACATCTTTTCTTCGAGTTTTATTCTATCCCTAACTTCTCTTGTCAGCCACGGTTACCTCCTACTCCCCTTAGAATCTTTCTTCCTTTTTGGCATAAAATGATCCTGCGTCTTCCGGATTATGCCCAGAAATTCCTGCCATTGCTGTTCCGCCATCATTCCTGCTAGGATCCCTTTCCAGTCTACTTTGGCCAGCTCCCCTCTCATGCCTTCATAGTCCCCTTTGTTCAACTGCATCACTGCCACTTCTGATTTAACGTTCTCCTTCTCAAATTGCAGATTAAAACTAATCATATTATGATCACTACCTCCAAGCGGTTCCTTTACCACGAGTTCTCTTATGATATCTGGTTCATTGGACAACACTAAATCCAGAATTGCCTCAGTAATCCCCACAATGTCATATCTACCAACCGCTGAGCCTCAAGCTCATCTACTTTATTTCTTATACTTTGCGCATTCATATACAATACTTTTAATTCCTTATGCATATCATCTTTCACATCGATCCCTATTACACTTGGTCATACTCTCCTGTCCCTATGTGAGCTTCCTTTCCCGTTAATTCTGGGGTCATTAACCATCCCTTTACTCTCTTTCCCTTTAACTCCATCCTGGACTATCCCATTTGACACCCCACCCCCCTTATTCAGTTTAAAACCACCCGTGTAGCAGTGGAAAACCTGCCTGCCAGAATGTTGGTCTCCCACCTGTTAAGATGCAATCCATCCCTTTTGTACAGTTCCTCCTTACTCCAAAACAGATCCCAGTGATCTAAGAATCTAAATCCCTGCCCCCTGCACCAGTTACTCAGCCACACATTCAGGTCCCGTATCTCCCTGTTCCTGCTCTCGCCAGCACGAGGAACTGCAAGCAACCCAAAGATAACAACCCGGGAGGTCCTGCTTTTCAGCATTTTTCCGAGCTCTCTAAAGTCACGCTGCAGAATATTCGTCCCCTTCTTTCCAACATCATTTGTGCCGACATGCACTACCACTTTCGGCTGTTCACCTTCGCCCTTGAGGATTTTATGCACTCTGTCCATGACATCCTGGATCCTGGCACCAGGAAGGCAGCACACCATCCTCGAATCCCGTCTGTTGCCGCAGAAACCCCTGTCCATACCTCTCACAATGGAATCTCCAACTACAATGGCGTTGCCTGACGTTGGCCTCCTTAGTTTTGGCTTAACAGCCCTTTTTGCTTTGCAAGCCAGTCCGCCGCTCAGTGTTTAACGTCTTCCGTCCCGACAGCTTCTAAGTGGGTGAACCTGTTCACAAGAGGTACAACGCCCGGGGACCTTTGCCTTCCAAGTCTCCCTCCCTTTCTCACCGTCATCCACTTTTTCCCTTCCAGTGCCTTAGGTGTAACAATCTCACTGTAGGACTTGTCGAGGAACGACTCAGTTTCTCGGACGAACCTGAGGTCATCCACTTGTTTCTCCAATTCCCCAACACAGTCCTTCAGGTGCTGTACCTGGAAGCATTTCTCACATTTGTAGCAGCCAGCGGCACCAGCAGTGTCCTTGACCTCCCACATACTGCACGCATCACACTGAATCAGCTTGCTTGACATCTCCTTCTTTCGTCTCTCCCTTTCCAGTGTTATGCGTAGCCTGCTCTCCTCGCCGAAGACTCTCGAGCCAAAGACTCGCACTTTACTCACAGGGCACTCTCGAGCCAAAGACTCGTACTTTACTCACATGGCACTTCCATCACTGCTGCTCCCTATGAGCTGTCTTGCTTTTATTGACTGATAAATTGCCTAATTTACTGATTTACAAACCAAATTCCTCAGTTTTCAACTGTTTCCCCCCTCTGACTGACTTCTAACTCTCCTCCCACTCGGGCTAGAGCCAATCAGTGTTTTCTCCTGCTTCCTTTGTTGCTGTTGCTTCCAAATCCACGGGAGCTCTGAGTAAAGTCTGCCTGTGCTTTGCCTCTCCTTTTCAACTGCTTTCACCCTCTGACTCACTTCTAACTCTCCTCCCACTCTAGAACCAATCAGTGTTTTCTCCTGCTCCTGTATCCCCGCTCCTACAGGCAGGCCAACTACAAGATGAGAAGAGGAATTAAAGCTGCCAAGGAAAGGTACTTTGATAAGTTGAGGAGCAAGTTCTCAGCTAATGACTCTTCTTCAGTTTGGAAGGGCTTGCAAGAAATCACAAGCTACAAAAGGAAACCCCCACTCCTTGGACAATCGTCAGCTGTCCAATGACCTGAACGAGTTCCACTGCAGATCGATAAACAGAAACTTAACCTTGGTACCCCCACACTCCCTTCCCAACCAACACTTCACACTACTCACAGCCTGACACCAATTTGTAAAGACTGGACCGTTCCCCACCTACTCCTCTCCAAACACCACTTCACTCCTACTTAAAGCATGACTCCAGTCTGCAAAGACTGGACCCTTTCCTACACACCCCTTTCCAATTACCACTTAACACCCATTTACAACCGGGTTTCACCCCGGTGGTGTAATTTTTTTTGTAAGTTACGTTAATACAGCAAGAAAAGGCTGATTTAGACACTCAATCGTGAAAAGGGCATTATCTTCCTGAAATCGTCAAAAAAGGCATGAAAAGGCACTTGGCATGTACGGCAAAATCCTGGTTCTACTGATTACAAATGAACCAGCTTTGCTTTCATGAACCAGCTTTGATTTTGGCATTTAATTCACAGCAGTGCTGCCAATAGTAAATTTGACTTTAGCAGAGCACAGTAAATGAAGTCATGATGATACCTCTGGAGGCTTCAGGACTGTTTCAAGTCGTCACTCTTTGTAATGATTCCGTCTGGAAATATTAGCATGAGGATAAGCTCTTCATATGGCTTATGGCTGAACGAGAGCCCATTTCCATTTATGCATCATAGATCCACGACCCTTAATACTCTTAGATACTAATTCCAGGGTCATCAAGGTGGCACAATGTTAGGTCTGCTGCCTCACTGCACCAGAGACCCAAGTTCCATCCTGCCTATGTGTTCTGTTGTGTCGAGTATGACATCATGGGTTTTCTCCAGGTGCTTGGCATGGACTTGGTGGGCTGAAGGGCCTTTTGCCACGCTGTACCTCTAAACTAAAATAAACAAATACAAATGTATTGGTAAAAGTCAAAAACAAACTGTACTGGCTGAAAATCTAAAATAAAAATATAAAATGTTAGGTCAGTAGGTCAGGCAGCATCTATGGATCTAAAAGTTTTTCCACAAGATATACAGTAAATCACAGCTTCAAAAATATTATATATTATAATACATCTTGTATATATCTTGTATATTATATATATATGTGTGAATAAAATATTGGCAAGTCAAATTTCACTACACCAATAGGTGTTTGTGATAATAAATGTCCTTTGTTTGTAGAAACTAACTATCTGACATGATGCCCCCTGTGTAATTATTCAATTTACCCTTAAAAAGTCTCAATTGCTCCAACTCTGGCATGAATTTGATTCACGGTAAATTGTCTTAACTAGTTTCATGGACCTCTCCCCAGCAGAGAAGCAAATAAAACTACCCAAAGGTCTCACTGCAGTTCTGTCCTACATTATTTGTCCTTAACTGCTTGTTTTCATTGGCATGCATGCTCAAACAGTTAAGGAGCCATCACGTTCCAAGACAATGTTCAATCATCTCTATCTGACACATCAGCAGTCTCTTGGTTGGACTGCTCACTAGCCTACCAGTGGTTAAAAATAGATAGGCTCAAATGGCCTGATTGGTGCAGCTGACAATAAGCTTCTCATCATTATCAGAATTCTGACAGATGATGTGAACCTGAAGCAGAAACCATTTCTCTCCATTATGAATAACAATGTTCGATATTTTGGTGCAATTTTAGAAGTCTACAGCAAATTATAAGATTAAAATGGTTTTAACAGTGTTATATACATCTATAATTAAGAGCAAGGCCCTGCATTCTTTAAAGATTTCTTTGCATTTCCACAATTATTTCCACAAAGTGACTAGTCGGCTTGCATATTTATTGACTAGAATCATAATAGGCTCCTTTTGACTAATATTGTAAGTCTGCCATCTATTTCTGAAATGGTTTCCAACGTTGCACATGAACAACTTTGAATTAATAGGAAACATCCCTGCTGTAACAAAATAGCCTGACAAAACTTCAATAACACATCAACCATTACATTTGACTTCAAATAAAAATTTAATCGGATTTGTTATGAATTGGCCAACACAGCATGTGACAGAAAGCAATTTTTTCAGACAGAAGGCAACTTTATAGAAAATGCCATAATCCTTTTTATTGTCAATGGTAGAATTAGAAAAAAATTGTTGGGCGCAGTCACATTATTTTTGAAATCCTGTCAGATTTAATTCAACTTTATGCCTAATATCTTCATAATAAGATGGAAAGATGACATTTCAACAACATTTTATATTTTGTAAAGGCAATATGAGGTACAATATCTGTTAACAGGAAAACACGTATAATAATATAGGAACAAGGAATAATTGGGGTAGGATGTACAGATGTAGTTTATGTGACATCGGTGGTGTGGGGGTGTGGGGTGGGGTGTGGTGGTGGTGGGGTGGTGTGGGGGGGGTGGTATGGGGGGGATGGCATAGGGTGGTGGGGTGGTGTGGGGAGTGGGTGGTGCAGGGGGTGGGTGGTGTGGGGTTGGCTGGGGTGGTGTGGAGGGGTGGGCTGGTGTTGGGGGGTGGGGGTGGGTGTGGATTGTTGGGGCTGGTGGGGTGGTGGGGGGGTGTGGTGGGTGGGGTGGCATGGGGTGGTTTGGGGGGGTGGGCAGTGCAGGGGGTAGGGTGGTGTGGGGTTGGGTGGGGTGATGTGGGGTTGGGTGGGGTGGTGTGGGAGGGTGGGGCAGTGTGTGGGGATAGTGGGGAGGTGGGCAGAACCTTGGGAGGAGTAAAGGGGGGTGTGGGTGTGTGGGGTGTGTGTGTGTGTGTGTGTAGGGAGCAGGGGGAAGGGGGGAAGGGTGTTTGTGTGGGGAAGGGGTGTGTGTGGGGAGGAGAGGGAAGGTGAAGGGGGGTTGTGGGGGTGTTAGACTCCACTCAGAGGCTATGAACCGCTGCACCACACAGCTCCTGACTCCACAGAGCGGCTTTCCCAACTCCACACAGCAGCTTTCCCGACTCCAGTCTTGCGGAGTCAATCAGCACTTGTGGACTCAGCCCCGCCTCTGGGACTTTATTCTCCAGCGGGTTCCAGAAGGGGCGTTACCTTCATGGTGAATGATAGGCGATAAGACCAATTGGCTGATCTCATGATTTTTTAAACTTTCATAACTTTTGTTATCTTCCACCGACCGGAACAAAATTTGGTGCGCTTGGAGGTGAGTAAGGTGGCGTAAAAATCCTTGCGATAAAGGGCACATTTTTTGTGCACATTTTATTAAAACGCAGACCGGAAGAGGTCATGATGAGAGCTTTAGTAATAGTATAGATAGATATAAGATATATGACCTTGCCATTTTTTATGCCGCAATGGGCACCAAGAAGAGGAGATAATCTAGTCATAATTAACCAGCTGCTTATTAAAACTTGCTGCGCACACAACGACTGCCATGTTTCCTACATTAGAACATGAACCATACATCACAACAACTCCAAGATGTCAAGAGATACAACGATTATTTTGATTTTTTGGAACCTGGGATATGCTTAATGTTGCAAATATACAATAATGTGACTGACACAAACCATATGACCATATAACAATTACAGCACGGAAACAGGCCTTCTCGGCCCTTCCAGTCCGTGCCGACCATTCATTTTCCCCTAGTCCCATCTACCTGCACTCAGACCATACCCCTCCATTCCCTTCCCGTCCATATACCTATCCACTTTACATTTAAATGTTAAAATCGGCCCTCCTCCACACAAAGTATTCATATAGTTTTCAATTCTGTTGTATAGCCCATTAATTAGTCATTCAAATATCTTTGCTCTGGCACAAATAAAAATGAGTAGTTTTTCCTAATAATCCATTCTCTCTATGGGATACGTATACATTTGGATATTTTCATAAGATTGTGGTTATTTGTCAAATGTACTTTGCCTTCATCTGAGACAAATACACTGACCCCTTATTTCTCAGGTTGCTGCACTTCAAACAACTTATCTCATTAATAATTTATTTTACGGGTTTCTTATGATATGCCATAAATAGAAATCTAACCATTGTATTATTCTTAGTAAACCCTCTAAACTGAGTGTTGGGTTAGATTTTAATCTGAATAGATCCTAGCAGTGAACTACAGAAGGGTCATTGACCTGATACAATATCTATGTTTTTTTCTCTCCCTATCGATGCTGCTTGAACTGCTGAGTTTCTTCAGTGTCATCTGTTTTTATTTCATCTTTCGAGCAGGTTTGAGCTTTTTGGTATTTGAGGCAGGTACAATAACATCAGTTTAATGATATTTGGACAGGTAAATGAATCAGAAAGGTTTAGGGGGATATGGGCCAAATGTGGGCAATTTGGGATAGGGCATCTTGGTCAGCATGGATGAGTTGGGCCGAAGTGCCAGTTTCTGTGCTGTATGTGCAGTATTTTGCCATTTGATTGTGGTTTAAATCAGGATGCCAATTGTGAAAAAAATTTGATCTAAAATAATTTCTGATTACCTCTTTTATTGTGTTCACCTTCAATGCTTTTTGCTTTCCTTCTTGTTTCTTATAATGTTGACCTACTCTTGTTTCTAGAATAACACTCATGAAGACTCGTCAACCTGAGACATTGACTAGAGGAATCAAGAACCAGAGGACGTAGGTTTAAGGTGAGAGCGGAAAGATTTTATAGGAATCTGAGGGGCAACATTTTTACACAGAGGATGGTGGGTATATGGAATGAGCTACCGGAGAAGTTAGTTGAGGCAAACACTATAACAATATATAAAAAGCATTTGAACAATTACATGGATAGGAATGGTTTAGAGGGATATGAGCCAAACACGGGCAAGTGGGACTAGAGTAGATGGGGCACCTGGTCAAGATGGGTTAAAGGGCCTAATTTTGTGCTTTATTACTGTGACAATCGTGGATGCTGGTTTAGCATATTCAGTTTCCCTTTTTATTTTAGATACACAGCGTCTGCACACAATAGCTTTTCAAGAAATATAACTAGACCTGTCCTGAACTCTAGACCTGTCCTGAAGCATTATCAGTATATACCTGAAGTGTAAATCGGTAGACATTTTCTTTCATTTAGGCCAAATACCTTCTTTCCTTGCTTGTCACATACAATTATCTATGACTGGTCATATGATTTATAGCTGTTTGTGGTTACTTGAGTTGGATTACTTCTTTGCATGTATCACTTACTAAAGTTTCATGGGTATCGTAAAGATGGATCCTAACCAAAAACGTCACTTATCCATGTTGTCCAGAGATGCTGCCTGACCCACTAAGTTACGCTGCCTGCCTTTTGAGTTCTATGCAAGTTTCCAGCATCTGCAGTTCCTGGTGTGTCTGATTTAAGACATTGCCTGCTTGCCATCTCAAGAGGTCTCAGATTTCTAGTTACTTATATTTGAATTAAAGTTTTTCTTTTCCCATTAGCAATGTTGGATACAGATTTTTCTTTAATTTTATACAGAAGTGAAATTCTAACCAATGATCGTTATTTCACTTATTTTATATTAACTTTAATCTTTACAAATGGCCTTTACCGTTTACATCAATTCTAAATAAACCCTTTTATTTTTTGGGGCTGCTTAAATAGAAATAATTGGGGCTCTATTTATATTTCTATCTCTAAAAGCCCATTATGAGTGAGAAAGTGTTATTTGCAGCTGGCCATCCCTTGTCTTGTCATTTCTGGGAAGCTATTTACCAATTACCTTGTCAATTGCTGTGAGTCACATGGAGAAGTTCAGTATGGAAATATTTTTCTTCTCACAAGACAATCACAGTTCTTTATTGTCAGCGGAATCCTTAAAGCAAAACCCATTTGAACATCAATCCCAATTGCAAATAATTGGATTTGATAGTAGGTATTCTGGAGAAATTGTGAGACCCTATGAAATTCCGAAGCAAAATTTAGTTTGCACACATGCACACGCAAAAACACATATGTGTGCGCACATGCACACCTGCACACACATGCGTGTATACACACACACACACACACACACACACACACACACACACACACACACACACACACACACACACATGGTATTAACACAAATTGTTCTGGCAAAGAGCAATCCAACCAAGACCTCAACAGTGGAATCGGCGGAGGATGATGGCTGACCTTAGAGGAGCATCACTATGGCTGGGCAGGCAGATGAATATTGCAGAAAAGGGTCTCCGGTCGTCTTGGACTCCATGGCACTGGATCGTGACCCAGATCTGTCAAGGATCGTGGTGTGGCTTGTTGTGCACCAATCTCCCCACGTTAAACAAAATCACGCACAGGCATCCTCCATGTAGGGAATTGCACCCTGGAGCACCCATGGTCAACCACGACCGAAGGAGGCCGAAGAAGAAAGAGTGGATGGCATTAAACTATTTTAATTACACTGAAACCTAAGTCTAGGGTTTTTCAGTTTTGATTCAAGGAGAACAGGACATTTGATTATGCTTTTATATATGTTATAGATGCATGTTTGAAGTGTTTGAAATGATGGATGGATTTGGTTCCATCCTGTTTGTCAAGCTCAACTGAGAGATGTGAATGGAAGAGTCGGAAGACACACACGAAAATATACTGAGGCAAAGAATTAGGTTAGATTTTTTAAATTAATTCCTTTCGCAGTGAGCATTGGTCTCTAGAACAAACTATCAAAACGTGCAATGAATGTAAATTCACCAGAGCCTCACATGAGGGAGATGAATTAGTTCCTGAGAGATGAAGACATTTCCAGTTATAGGGAATACGTCAGAATACAACTGGGAATAATAGAATTTATGAGTTTCAGCCATCACTTGAAGCTGCCTGAATCCCCAAGGGTTCACTTTGCACACAAAGACTATGAGAAAGTGAGAGTCCACTCCTCCAGATATCTGGAGATGCTGATCAATTGAAATTACCAAGGCTGCGATTGATAGGCATGAGATAGGTAAATATATCAGGGGAGGAGGAAGGGGTGGCGAAGTTGAGGAATAGATCAGCCATGATGTTATTGCATGATGGAACATGCTCGAGGAGCTGTATGGAGTCCTGTGTATCATCATTGTTTTGCATCAGTCCTCAGCATTCTTTCTAAATGGAATTAATTATTTTTCTCAGGTGCTTTTACCCAGGCGAATTCTTTGTGGGAAGGAAACAAAATCCTGAAAGGAATGATAGAATGCATACAGATTTTACTTCGGAGTCACGTGAGTGACTATGTGAAGAAGGCCCGCCAGCCCGCATGCGCGTCAATACGTCTAACGCATGGCGCCACAACTGGCTGGTAGGTGTGTCGCTCCACCAGCAGTGAGTTTAAAAGACCCGCAGGTAACTTCTCGAACTTATTCTGAGGTCGTTTGTTCACTAATTCTTGATTGCAGCGCTTCAAGTACAAAGTGATGGACAAATCAAGGTTGAAGTCCAGACTGGCCATGGGGAGACCAGCTACGGAAAACCGTGGGAGTGTGGTTAGCGGGCGGCCGTCGATTTCACCATCCGAGTCGCTGGCAGCGCAGCCAGTGACTTCAGACTTAGTGCCTATGGAGAGCACCTTGGCTACCCCGAGAGGTGGAAAAGCCAAACAAAAGTCCAATAGGCCTGTCAATACGGACGGGTCAGGCCAGGAGGGGTTGTCTCCTACATTGGGTAGTGTCTTCGGACGTCTATCCCAGATGAAGCATCTGATGGAAGGGATGCTCCATCATGATATACTCCAAGGAACGGAGTCATATCAGTGCGGGTCTCGGGGGCCCGCGGCAGCGCCTGGTGCAGGGCTGCATAATGTCTCCCTCTCTGAGGACGGGAGCATATGGAGTCAGTTTTGGGCTGACTTGGAGTTCGGTGGTA
The DNA here is from genome assembly GCA_963514005.1 of Raja brachyura. The sequence goes on from OY740784.1 coordinate 71,477,119, forward strand.
TGTCCGGGGAGCATACCACGATGCATGAGCTGCATGAAGCAGAATTGCCTGCTATGGTATCTAAATTTGCGATACCGTCACAAATTGGGGAGCCACTGGATGAAGAATTGGTGGCCAGCATTAATTACCTCACTTCACTTGCGGCCAGCAAATTCATTTCACTTGCACTTTATGTCCAATGTGATGAATAAAACCGTATTCTATTGTATTGTATTCACATCAGCTCCAGGAGCAGGTAATGGTGGAAATGTGCATGAGGTACCACACGCCTGTCAACTGTGCTTCACTCAGAGCAGCTCGATCTGGAGTTACATTGGTGGCGGCATCAAAACCCAGGAGGTGACACTCCAGAGGATCCTGAACTTGCTAGCTTCAGGCAACATGGCCTTTGCCAGGTCAGTGGATGGAAGCTCCCTGTCAGATGTGCAACAAGATGTGCTGGCATTAATGTGCAACGCACATTTTGAGATCAATTGCTTCCGCAAGAATGCCATCCGCCCTGCCCTGAATCCCAAGCTTGCGGAATTATGCAGGGCCCGCAAAGTACAGCCGCCAAACTATTTGTTTAGGGAAGATCTGCCAAAGCAGGTGAAAGATTGGACGATGAGGCAAAAGATGTGGGGCTAATCAGAGTTCCACCAATGAACAGAGCTTCGTCACTCCGGTGGCAGCACCCCTATGCTTCCACCAGCAGCAAACGATTCACAGAAACTGGTGGCAGCATGAAGACAGAACGCTCTGGGCAGAGGTCTTTTTTAGGGCAAGGCCCAGGCTGCCCTCATCGAAGATGCGCAGTTCGCGCACTCCAGCAGCTTTACCCCCCAAACGGAAATAGACACCGCAAATCCACTGGTAACCATGGAGATAGGTGAGTCTGGTTCTTCCCAGAACATGAGGTGTGTGGGTCAGTCACAAGTTGGTGGGAGATTACGCTTGATTTTGAATGAATGATGTTGGATAACATCAGATTTGTTTATACTGCACAGTATAGACAGGTTCCAAATCAAATTCCTTTCTGATTCACTTCCACCCACCCAGCATATACCAAAGCGAACTTTTGTTCATTCAGAACAGGAGGGTTTGGATGTACAAGCTGAAATTCAGTCATTATATACAAAAGGGGTAATTGAGAAGTTGAGTCATGAATCTCACCAATTGTGTCCAATATATTTACAAGACAAAAGAAGGATGGAGGATGCCGAATCATCCTTGACTTGACTCGGCTCAACTCCTATGTGCAGTATAGACATTTCAAAATGGAAAACATTGTTACTGCCAAACAACTGGTTTTCAAGGGATGTTATATGGCATGCATCGATCTTAAAGATGCATTCTATTCAGTACACATTCATAGGGATCACCGGAAATATGTGAAATTTAGCTGGATGGGGCATCAATGGCAGTTTAAAGCATTGCCTAATGGGTTTACTTCAGCCCCCAGATTATTCACAAAATTGTTGAAACCAGTACTTGGACTACTATGAGCTCAAAATCATATAGTGATGGCGTACTTGGATGATGTCCTAATCTTAGGGAAAACTCTGAAATTAGCTAAATTAGTTATTTCAGCCACCAAACTCTTGTTTGAGAGATTGGGGTTTCTCATCCATCCAGTTAAATCGAAGTTGACATGATCTATAGTTATTGATTATTTTGGGTTTACCATTAAATCTTTTCACATGTCTGTAACTCTGCCTTGGGGCAAGGGATTGGAATTAATAGAAGCCTGCAACAATCTCATTGTGAAGCAGCAACCTTCTATTCGACAAGTAGCCAGTATAATTGGCAAATTAGTGGCTGCTTTTCCAGCTGAAAAATTTGGGCCTTTGCATTATCAAACTTTACAATGTGCAAAGGAGCAGGCACCCAAACACCATGCAGGTCACTTCAATAGACATATGCGATTGCCGTCTGAAGTCATTGGTGAGTTACAATGGTGGACATCCAATATTCGGCGTTGCTCCAGTAATATTTTGCTCAACAATCCTTCAGTTACATTACAAACAGATGCTACTGCTCTGGGATCAGGTGCTATTGATACCATCTCTAGCTGTGGTGGCAGATGGAATGCGCATGAGTCATCAATTCTTCAGTGGCATTGCAAGAGGAGATTAATGCAACAGAAAGGAAGGACATTAGCTTGGAGGATGTGGAATCAATATGGGTAGAGCTGCGAAACACTAAGGGGCAGAAAACACTAGTGGATGTTGTGTACAGGCCACCTAACAGTACTAGTGGAGTTAGGAATGGCATCAAACAGGAAATGAGAAATGTGTGCAACAAAGGTAAAACAGTTATAATGGGTGACTTCAATCTACATATAGATTCGGTGAATCAAATTGGCAGGGGTGCTGAGGAAGAGGATTTCTTGGAATGTATGTGGGATAGTTTTCTAAACCAACATGTAGAGGAACCAACAAGAGAGCAGGCTATTCTAGACTGGGTATTGAGTAACAAAGGGTTAGTTAGCAGCTTTGTGGTGTGTGGCCCCTTGGGCAAGAGTGAGCATAATATGGTTGAGTTTTTCATTAGGATGGAGAGTGACATTGTTAATTCCGAAACACGGGTCCTGAACTTAAAGTAAGGTAACTTTGAGGGGTATGAGACATAAATTGGCCAGGGTAGACTGGCAATTGATTCTTAAAGGGTTGACGGTGGATATGCAATGGAAGGTATTTAAAGAATGCATGGATGAACTACAACAATTGTTCATCCCAGTATGGCAAAACAATAAATCAAGGAAGGTAGTGCATCCGTGGATAACAAGGGAAATCAGAGATAGTATCAAAACAAAAGATGAAGCATGCAAATTAGCCAGAGAAAGCAGCCTACCAGAGGACTGGGAGAAAGTCAGAGTCCAACAGAGGAGGACAAAGGGCTTAATTAGGAAAGGGAAAATGCATTATGAAAGAAAACTGGCAGGGAACATAAAAACTGACTACAAACATTTTTATCGATATGTGAAGAGAAAAAGATTAGTTAAAACAAATGTTTCATGGGGAACAAGGACATGGCAGACCAATTGAATAACTACTTTGGTTCTGTCTTCACTTAGGAAGACATAAATAATGTGCCTGAAATAGCAGGGGATCGTTTGTCCAATGAGATGGAGGAACTGAGTGAAATCCAGGTTAGCCGGGAAGGGGTGTTAGCATTTGAATGGATTAAAGGCCGATAAATCCCAAGGGCCAGATAGGCTGCATCCCAGGGTACTTAAGGAAGTAGCCCCAGAAATAGTGGATGCTTTAGTGATAATATTTCAAAACTGTTTAGATTCTGGTGTAGTTCCTGAGGATTGGAGGGTAGCTAATGTAACCCCACTTTTTAAAAAGGGAGGGAGAGAGAAAACGTGGAATTACAGACCAGTTAATCTAACATCGGTAGTGGGGAAACTGCTAGAGTCAGTTATTAAAGATGGGATAGCAGCACATTTGGAAAGTGGTGAAATCATCGGACAAAGTCAGCATGGATTTACGAATGGTAAATCATGTCTGACGAATCTTATTGAATTTTTCGAGGATGTAACTAGTAGAGTGGGTAAGGGAGAACCAGTGGATGTGTCATATCTGGACTTTCAGAAGGCTTTCAGCAAGGTTCCACACAAGGGATTAGTATACAAACGTAAAGCACATGGTATTCGTGGTTCAGTATTGATGTGGATAGAGAACTGGCTGGCAGAGAGGGAACAAAGAGTAGGAGTGAACGGGTCCTTTTCAGGATAGCAGGCAGTGACTAGTGGGGTGCCGCAAGGCTCAGTGCTGGGATACCAGCTATTTACAATATATATTAATTATTTGGACGAGGGAATTTAATGCAACATATCCAAGTTTGCGGATGACATGAAGCTGGGGGGCAGTGTTAGCTGTGAGGAGGATGCTAGGAGGCTGCAAGGTGACTTGGATAGGCTGGGTGAGTGGGCAAATGCATGGCAGATGCAGTATAATGTGGATAAATGTGAGGTTATCCACTTTGGTGGCAAAAACAGGAAAGTAGACTATTATTTGAATGGTGGCCGATTAGGAAAAGGGGAGATGCAACAAGACCTGGGTGTCGTGGTACACCCGTCATTGAAAGGAGGCATGCAGGTGCAGCAGGCAGTGAAGAAAGCGAATGGTATGTTAGCATTCATAGCAAAAGGATATGGGTATAGGAGCAGGGAGGTTCTACTGCAGTTGTACAGGGTCTTGGTGAGACCACACATGGAGTATTGCGTACAATTTTGGTCTCCAAATCTGAGGAAAGACATACTTGCCATAGAGGGAGTACAGAGAAGGTTCACCAGACTGATTCCTGGGTTGTCAGGACTTTCATATGAAGAAAGACTGGATAGACTCGACTTGTACTTGCTAGAATTTAGAAGATTGAGGGGGGATCTTATGGAAACTTACAAAATTCTTAAGGGGTTGGACAGGCTGGATGCAGGAAGATTGTTCCTGATGCTGGGGAAGTCCAGAACAAAGGGTCACAGTTTCAGGATAAGGGGGAATTCTCTGCCACAGAAGGGAGTTGAGGCCAGTTCATTGGCTATATTTACGAGGGAGTTAGATGTGGCCCTTGTGGCTAAAGGGATCAGGGGGTATGGAGAGAAGGCAGGTACGGGATACTGAGTTGGATGATCAGCCATGATCATATTGAATGGCGGTGCAGGCTCGAAGGCCGAATGGCCTAATCCTGCACCTATTTTCTATGTTTCTATGGTATTAACCACTTAGAGTTGCTGGGAGCACTCTATGGATTAAAGGCTTCTTGTGGGAATATGCACCATCTGCATGTTCAACTTCAGATTGACAACACCACAGCGGTGACATAGATGAATCACATGGGTGGTAACAAGTCAGTATCCTGTGATAAATTAGCTAACCTCACTTGGCACCAGTGCATTGTAAGAAACATTTGGCTTTCAGACTACCTGCCAGGTAGGTTCAATATGGTGGCGGACACCAGGTCACGGAAACTCAATGACAACACAGAATGGATGTTGAATTATAACGTCTTTAATGATATTATCACTGGGTATGGAACACCGATATAGATTTGTTTGCATCCAGACTCAATCACCAGTTACCAACGTATGTTGCATGGGAAACAGACCCAGGGGCAGTGGTGGTGCATGCATTCTCGCTACATTGGGGAGGAATGTTCTTCTATGCATTCCCCCAATTTTGCCTCGTCAGTCGGTGCTTGCTTAAGATCAAGCAAGACTCTGCCTCAGACATTCTGGTAGTGCCTGACTGGCCTACACAGCCATGGTTTCCACTCATACTGGGAATGATTACAGAACGTTTTATGGCAGTTCGCAAATGCAGAAATCTGCTAGTTCACCCTTTGACTGGGAAGAATCATCCACTGCATGATTGGCTCAATTTGTTGGTTTGCAGACTCTAAGAAGACTTTTCCTGGGGCTCAGACTATCTGATCTGATGGTGGACGTACTCACTGCGGCCTGGAGAAACAGTACCAAGAAAAAGTACATCTCCTATATTAAGAAATGGGAAGTGTCTTGTCTAATATTTCGTATGAGAACACGTAACAAATGTATTGGAATTCCTCTCAAAACTTTATTTTGATGAGAGATTGAGTTACAGTACTTTAAATTGTGCCAGGAGTGCTTTGTTGTCATACTTGTTGCCAGGATCAGGACACCTCTCTATTGGGTCTCACCCACTGATATCTAGGTTCATGAAGGGTATCTTCAGCTCAAATCCTCCCAGGCTCCGATACACGGAAATATGGGATGTGGGCGTGGTACTAACACTGCTTCACCAACAGTGGGCTCCAGCAACATCCCTGTCCCTGGCCCAGCTCGCTACAAGGTAGTGATGCTCATGGCACTGGTAACAGCGCAATGGGTCCAGTCGTTGCATAAGCTGCGGCTGGATAGGATGGTCACATCTGCCAATAGTATAACATTTTATGTATGATCTAGTTAAGCAGAGTAGACCAGGTACTTCCGGCCTCAAACTACTTTTCATGGCATACCCCTTGGACCTCCGGTTATGTGTGGTCACGCATCTCCAACAATATGTTAAGGTCACCAAGAGCCTTAGGGGGTCAGAACTAGCAATGTTTGTTAGTCACAAGAAACCTCATAAGAATGTTTCAGTACAGACCATCTCCAGGTAGTTAAAACGTGTCCTGGCTTATGCAGGAGTAGAAACTGATGTTTTCAAATCTCACTCCACAGGGCTGCAACTACGTCAGCAGCGAGGGTTATGGACGTCCCGCTGGATCACATCCTAGTGGCTGCAGGATGGTCAAACAAGCGCATTTTTCAAACGTTCTATAATAAACCCATAGCCAGACCGGGGGTATTTGCCAACTCCATTTTAAGTTCCGTTTTATAGTTTCCTCTCGGATGAGAGGGGTTGCTATTGTTATTTTTGTCCATTAAAGCATCAGCATGTTTTAAATTTATGTCATGTCTGAATGCATTATTAATTTCACTCAACCTTGGTCAACTAATACAGTGTGTGGCATGGACTCGTGTCCACGGCATGAATTCACAGAGCTTTGAAATCTTCACGTAGTCACTCACGTGACTCCGAAGTAAAATAGTAAGATTAAATGAGAACTTACCAGTTTGAAGTTTGATCTTTATTTTAAGAGAAGTTACAATGAGGGATTACGTGCCCTCCGCTCCTAACCCTCTTCTCAAAAAGGTCAGCTGGTAGTTCTAGTTTCTCGAATCTTACTATATTCAGTTCAACAACTGTTATTTATGACTTCACACTGCTGCTTTGAAGGTTGGCGCGCATGCGGGCTGGCGGGATTCATCACGTAATTCCTCATCGTAACTCCTCATAAAATAAAGTTCAAACTTCAAACTGGTAAGTTCTCGTTTAATCTTACTATTTATTTCTATAATTCCACGTAGAATGTGGCCATTTGGGCATTGAGCCAATGCTGGTTCTCAGCTCTCACATCCCTCTAATTATTTTCCAGTAACCTAGATTTACAAACACCAAACACACACCATCTTATGTGTGTTTATCTCTGGCCTTTGTCCAGCCATCTATCTATCAACACCATCCTCCCCAACCCCCCCCCCCCCCACTCCCACCACCCTCTCTTGACTTTGTTCACCAATGACCTGCCATGGTTGACCTGCCCCTCCACTCTTCTACCTTTCTTCCCTCACACCCCTGAATCAGTCTGAAGAAGGGTCCCAACCCGATAAGTCACCTCTCCATGTTCTCCAGGGATGCTGCCTGACCCACTGAGTTACTTCAGCATCTTTGAGTTTTTCCATCATTACTCTCCGCCTCTGTTACCTGGACAATTTGGATCCAAATTGCCAACTTTCCCTGTATCCTATGGATCTTAAACCTTTGGTCCAGGATCCCATGTGGGACCTTGACAAAAGCGTTATTAAAGTCAATATGGACCACATCAATTGCAACACCCTTATTGAAAGATTCAATCAAATGGTTAGACAGGGTGTCCCCACTGCAAAACCGTGTTGACTATCTTTGATTTCTAACTGTATATTAATCCTATCTGTCATTTCTTTCCAATTAATTCCCTACCAGCGGATAAATTCCCAACCACTGACTTTAGTCTCAAAGTTAATGTGAAATTCTATCATGAATGGGCTTTTTCCCCAACAGAATCCTTTACCATGCGATGAATGATCAATTCAATTTAACTTGATGAGACCAAATCTGAAGTTTCTTTATTGTGTCCGGATGTTTCATCAAATGAACTGTTTCAATACAGCCAACAAAATTATTCTCAACACTTTCATTGCTACTTTAGTTCATCCAATGTATATGAAGATTAAAGTTACTCACAACCTCTCCAGTACATTTGCTGTAGGCCTTTGTTATTTTTGAACATTTTTTCTGCATCATGATTTTTAGGGGGTAGAAGGGGTTGTAAACTATATCCCCCAGTGATTTATTTTCCTTGCTCTTTCTTATCTCTCCTCAAATTCATTCTACAATCCATCACTTCTTGAGACAAGTTCATTTCTCATCACGTGTAGGAAGAAACTGCAGATGCAACCAAGATGACAATTCCTTGGTACCAAACATTCTGCACAGAAATAATTGACCCATTTTGTATTTCCCCTGCTGTTTAGGTGCCTCGAAAACTCCAACCATCCCCAATACTTTGCCTTCAGGGAAATTCCTGGAAAGGAGATAATGTCATCCTTCATGAACAGAGACATATAACCTCCTTTCCCTTTCTGCCTATCCTTCCAAATTGCTGATCTACATTCAGAGGGGGTTCTTCCAGGGCAGTAATTGATGGCTTTCATACTTTCAAATTACGTCTCCATGGACCGGTTTAATGGTTGCGTTGGCATTCAAAACATTTACAATTTGATATTTCATTAGAACAGGTTATGACTTATTGTCCATAAGGGAGCCATTTTGTGACAGTGATTCATTTCCAATAGGTTACGGATATCCAAAATGTCATCTGGTGTGAAGAAATCATGCACAGCTTTTAAATTGTGTGTTTTGCAATTCTGTATTGTGTATGTGTGAGGGGAGCATGCACTCTGCATTATCTGTCTGAAGCTGTGACAGCCACACATCACAATGTTTATTATCAAGCGATCAAAAGAAGATTAAAGCTGTTACTGTGCTGTCTTCTCTCTCCCCTCTGTTCACCTATCTGACTTTCTATGTGTTTGCTACATCTGCAGTTGAGAGAGAAAATGCTTTGTTCCAGTCTGTTCTTTTTATTCATTTTACTGTGCATTGTCCCCCCTTGTATCTTCCCTTGCAGAATTTTGCTAGACTTATTGTTGTATAGTATGGATTAAACTGATATAACAATGTGATTAGGAAGCAAGACCTAAATTATCAACTTCAGTTACGGACAGTATGAAGTCTAACCAGGTACCAGTTTTAGCCAATTAGGTCTGGTTTTATGCATCAGATGAATGCCACTTACTAGTCTCCAAACTACTGTTAGCCTTTCACTTGCTAAAACAGGAATGATTTCCTTCTTTTTCCATTGACATTGTATTATTCTAGAATATGGTTCCTGTAATGTATCCTACATTTTCCAGTCTGAAGTAGGGTCCTGATGCCAAACGTTGCCTGTCCATTTCCTCCGCAGATGCTCCTGGCCTGCTGAGTCCCTCGAGCACTTTGCATTTTGCTTCAGATTCCAGCATTTATAGTTATTTGTGTCTCCAGCTTACATTTCTCTCCCTCTTACTAAAAAAAAATGTCTTATTGGGTGGATTACCAACATTTCCCATTTCTGGTTACCATACTATGGGAGACGGGTAATGGTGCTGGAGAGATGGATGAAGTTTCAGGTCGAGACCTTTCTTCAGTCTGAAGAAGGGTCTTGACCCGAAATGTCACCCATTCCTTCTCTCCAGAGATGCGACCTGTCCCACTGAGTTACTCCAGCATTTTGTGTCTACCTTCGATTCTAACCAGCATCTGCAGTTCTTTCCTATACATGTTACCTAGAATAGATCATTTTAGTTATCTGGATAGGCAGGATTTATTTTCCCTGGAGCAGAGGAGGTTGAGAGGTGACCTAATAGAGATACATAAAACCGTGAGAGTGATGGATAAGTTGGAGAGTGAGAGTGGAGCTGTCCAAGGCAAGAGTGTAGCAATGTTACAAAATATTGAGATTTAAAAAATCAAGTCTGCAATTTATCCCGTCAGATAAAGCATAAAAAGAAGTTTAATTTGACACCTAATTCACTTTCATATCTTCAGTATTAAGAAAGCTATGACCATTTTCATACTCGGAAATTAGAATCTTGTTCCCCATTGCCTTTCAATTGACTCAAAAGCTGTGATCTAGAACCGTTAAAAGCCCATAACTTTCTTAAAAATTAAGAGAACTCAATGAAATTTTCAGCTATTATAGATTGAAGCATTCTGAAACAAATATGAAACAATCTTACTTGGATGACCTGAAATTAAAGCACATAATTAGTTAGTTTTCTAATTGTAGCTAATTACAAAATTCAATGAGTAGATCTGAACATCTATCCATTTCTTAAGAAAAGATAAACTTTTTTAAAATTGCCTAAGTGTCCAAATAACATTCACACAATAATCCACAATATAACATAATTTTAAAATCTCATTTTCATGAATTTCTGGGCCAAATGGAAAGAATTTAGTGCTTAATGCCTGTAAATTAATGGCCATTTAAATCAACTAGCGAGTGGGTTTTAGTGGAATGCGGTGGATTGGAATGTTGCGGTTTGCGGTGAAGTCGGGAGGAAAAATACTGTCGGTTCATACATTTTTTTGGACCCCATTTCGAAACATGAAAATATGATTAAAGCCTCCATAAAAACCAACTTTTAATATAAAAATAAACTGTGTACCTTTTTTTCTCCCCTACGCAAAATCCTTCCGGTTGTCGGCGCTCACGGCTTTTGAAGGTGATTTTTAAATTACTCTAGTTAATAAATAACCTAGCGTAATTTAAAAATGCCTTCATTCATGAAATGTCGGAGCGATTTTTCTTCCGCAAGGAAATCGCCCAACATGGATCGATTTTCCCAGTCTGCAGAAAAACGGCACTTTAAGCCCGCCCCCCTCTGAAAGGCGCCAAAGTCACGCAGACGGGGAGCAGCAGAACTGCAGCGATACTCAAGGTAAGTTTTGTAACATACCTAAAATAGTGTATAGGATTTAAAGTGAAAGCTAATAGTTTTAAATGGGATCTGAATGGAGAGTTTCTTCACCCAGACAGTGATTCGAATCTATATTGAGATGTCCAAGGAGGTAGTAGAGGCAGATAATTTCACAAGATTTAAGAAGCATTTCGACAAGCAATTGAATCAACAAAGTGTAGAAGCCTATGGACCAAATGTTGGTAAATGGGACTAGTGTAGATGAGTACACCAATAGACATTGATATGGTAGGTGCAAGGGGTTGCGTCTGTGCTGATGACTTAATTACTTTATTTACTTCTGTGCAAGCTATTTTCTTTCACCTTCCCATCAATCCCTCAAAATGCACCAAGACCAGTAACGTTCTATCGTCATCAATTCAGCTGCTGGTGTATCGTTGAGATAAGGAAGAACACTAGAGCATCTGGGATGGCGGGGGGGGAGGGGGGGTTCTGCATTAACTGGGAAAACTAATAATTTCCACACAGACAGCTCTGGTGTTTGGGATTGCATCAAGTGACTGGAACTGTGCAACAGCAGCACAAACTGTTACCTTACTACCTCACAAACTGTTGCTTTGCTCAGTAGTCAGCCAGAATTCACTGCAGCATAATATTCACAATTCTCCCATTCACATTCCCTCCAACATACTTTGATCTTAAAGTCAAAATGAGTGTCAAAGCTCATCTGTCAGTGAGGTGTAGTAACCCTTATCTCTTTGTCTAGTTTAACACCATCCTGTTATCATCTCAACTAAGATAGTGTGACAGTGTTAAAATAAGGCCAGCATCTGCATGGTCAATATTAAATCTCAGTAGAAGTTGAAGATCCCATGACACAATTCAGAGAAAAAGAAGCATTTTGTGCAATGTCCTGCCACATTTTTTATTCTTCTGCAGAAATACATTGAAGAATAAATCAATGTTCTCAGGCAGAACATGCCGGTTAACTCGAAGATAGACACAAAAAGCTGGAGTAACTCAACGGGTCAGCCAACAACTCTGGAGAAAAGGAACGGGTGACATTTTGGGTGAAGGCCCTTCTTCAGACTGAGAGTCATCAGGAGAAAGGGACGAGAGATATAGACGGTGAAAAAAAGAATAAAAGTGAATGAAAGATAAGCAAAAAGGAACTATGATCAATGAAAGTTGGAGTCCACAATGGTCCATTGTTAGCTTTTGGCTGGGTGGTAATGAGTTACACAGGCAGCAAAACTCAACAAGACGACAGTACAAACAGTGAAACCCAAAGGGACGACAGTACAGACAGTGAAACTCAACAGGCTGACACGACAGTGATGTAAACAATGATTAAACTTCTCTGTTTTGTCGGGCTTATTTGTAAGTTCTCTCTCTACTCGGCCCCTTCCAATTGTTAATTAGGAGCTGAATTTCTGTGTAATCAGTTCATAATGAGCACACCAGACACCAGTCCCCAGTATCATCCCATTCGAGATTCCTCAGGCAAGCCTGCAACCCCAAGAAAAGGGAAAACATTTAAAAATATATTTTAATCGTGTACACTCAGAGCCGATGGGGCCTTCCTGTAGGGTCGACCACATTTGCAATGCCAATTTTCACCCCCTCATATGTTCATTCATCTCATTGCTGTTGGCATACCTTTCTGTGTGCAAATTCACTGCTGCATTGCATACATTACGGCTGTGACTATTAATCTCATAGGGTATGACTTGGGTATTTTTAAAGTGGAGATTCAGAGGCTGTTGATTAGTAAGCACATCAAGGGTTACAGAGAAAAGTCAGGAGAATGGAGAGTCGAAAAAATAGATCAGCCATATTTGAAATGCAGAGCAGACTCGATGGGCCGAATGGCCTAATTCTGCTCCTATGTTTTATGAACTTATGAAAATGTTTCAAAGTCCATGAGGGGTTTTAATTAAGTGGTAAAAGGTCCAGGGCGTCAGAGTGGCACAGCGGTTGAGTTGCTGCCTTAAAGCGCCAGAGACCCGAGTTCGATCCTGATTACAGGTGCTGTCTGTACGGAATTTCTGCGTTTCTGTGAGTGCTCCGGTTTCCTCCCACACTCCAAAGACATACAGGTTTTTAGGTTATTTAGGTAAAAAAAATTGTAAATCATCCTCAGTGTGAAGGATAATGTTAATCCATGGGGTGATCACTGGTCGGTGCCAAATCAGTGGGCTGAATGACCTGTTTCCATGCTACATCTCAAAAGTCTAAAGTAAATTTAAGTGCAATATCTCTATTGTCCATTGCACCAACTGTAGAAAGATGTTGCGGAGAACTTTGTTTTGGAAGTTCTTAGTTAGTCAAAACAATTGTAGATCTGAGACTTTAAAACACATAGCAATGATGAAGAAGCTGCATTTTTGCTGCTAATGCGCCGTCTGTGGACCAGAATAGAAATGGCCTACGGCAGCAACTTCTGGCTTTTTGGATATGCCAGTGGGAACCAGTGCCAAAAGATTATTATAAAGGGAGTACTGCTCGGCAAGCTTTGTGAAGTAATTGTACTAAATATCCCTTTGTCATACATGGCACATATTAGAAGCTGTGTTGGGATGGCTATTAAAGTTCTCCATTAATCCGGCGAGCTCGAATCTCAGAAGAATAAGCACACTGCTGATGCCTGACATTTCCATTCTCTGCCTTGGCCTATTCAAACTAAATTAGGTGTCAAATTCTAGGCAATTTTCTTACATGAAACTTGTGAGTGCTGAGCACTAGACATTGATAGACAGAACTCAATTCAAATTTGACCTTTAGTTATGGGAGAGAAGACCTCCATTTGCTTTTTTCTGGGCCAGATCTGAGTTCACAGCCTTACACTAAACATCAGCACCTGTATTATTTGGCTTTTGACACTTGCCCTCCGGTTACTTTTTTAAAATCTGTGATTCATACATCTCATTCTTAACAGAAATTCATTTCAGAATCATTTTCATTATTTAAGGATCCTCATTGTTTTCCGTGAAAACTGATAGGTTGAAGGATATCAGACAACCGTTACACTGAACTGCAAGGACCAGTGATGAAATCACTGACCAGCATTGATATGGTCTCTGCATCAGAGATGTATTGTGCTCTAAATGTTGTTCTCCATCTCAGCATTGAAATGGCAAAAAGTGAACCTTTAAATCCAACCCTAAGCCAACAAAACCATTTGAATTGAAAGTTGTTCCCTTTTCCAATGTATTTAGTGTAAAGGGAGCATTACTCAGTAAGTTTTCTGATGTAATTGTACTAAATATACCAAAGACATATGGGTTTATATGTTAATTGGCCTCTGTAAAATTGTCCCTAATATGTAGAGTGTGGATGAAAAAGTCGGGATTCAACTGAACTAATGTGAACAGGTGATTGATAGTCGGCAGGAGATGAAGGGTATGTTTCTACTCTGCATGTCCAATAATTTAAGGTTAGAGCTCACTGCATAAAAAATAAGAAGCAAATAGAAACGTCATCCCACCCCTATCACTAAAGGGTCAAATAGGAAATGAATTCTGTCTATCAATGTTTGGTCTACAGCACACATAGGTTTTATATGAGATAATTGCCTTGATTTTTTTTCTCTCTCTTCTAGGTTTGTGAGTCTTTGCAACTCCCTTACTCAAAAGGAAAGTGTAAGTTAAACTACGGAACATTTTTAAAATAGCAACCGATTGTTGACAAGCACAGGGGTGACAGATTACCTGGGGTAGACACGTGCGAATTTAAGGTCACAATCAGATCAGCCACATTCTTAGGATGGCAGAGAAGATCAGCAAGTGAGCCATTGCCTCATAGCACAAAAGACCTAGGTTCAATCGTGACCTTGAGTACAATTTGTACATTCTCCCCATGATTATGTTTGTTTCCTCTGGATGCTCTGCTTTCTCCCATACACCAACAATGTGTGGATAGATTAAATTGATTAGGAACTTTAACTTCCCCCTAATCTGCGAGCGAGTGGTAGAAACTTGGGGGTTGATTGAAATACGGGCAAAATAAAGAATGGGATTATGGTAGGGTAGAGTAAAGTGATGGTTGGCATATACTCAATGAACAGAAATAACTGTTTTTTTGTGCTGTATATCTTATTGAATGGCATGCAGGATGAATGGACAGACAATTCAGCTCATGTTCCACTCGTTGTTTCATTTGGATGTAGCTTAAAAATTTGAATGCTAAGTGAAGTGATGAAAAGGAAGCTTATAATTTCTATAAATGAATAAAGTTTTACACATAGTTGTGAAGAAAAATTGTTGAAATTATATTCTGAACAATGAGAGAAGCTCTCTTTTCCCCAACAAATTACATTGGAAATTTTGGCAGAGGGCAGTTAGGTTTTAATTTAGTCAAGTGTGAGGTGGGGCATTTTGAGTGGTCAGATGGAAGAGCGAAACATACAATAAATGGGCGGCAAGGACAAAGGACATTTATTGTCACATACACCAATTGGTGTAGTGAAATTTGACTTGCCATGCAGCACACAGATAAAGATAAGACACAACACTAAAGAATTAACAATGCACATAAGAACATCCCCCCACAATCGTTCCCACTGTGGGGGAAGGCACAAAGTCCAGTCCCATCCCCATGTCCACCCATAGTCGGGCCTATTGAGGCCTTCGCAGTCGGCGCTACGGCGGCCCGATGTTTTAGGCCCTCACAGCGGCTTGGGACACCTAGAATGGCCGCTTCCTTACCGGAGTCTGTGGCTTCAGAAGCCGACAAGGCCGCGCCGGATGGAGTTCCACAACTGGTGATCTTGCCGAGAGATCCCAGGCTCCCGATGTTCAAGTTCAGTGCCGCCGCCCACGGCTGGCCGCTCCACAGTCCCGCAGCTCCGCGATGTTCACCGACCTGCGGTCTCAGCATACCGGAGCTCCAGCGCGGCGACCCAGGCAAGGTATCGCCCGCTCCGCTCCGTGATGGTGCTGCAGCCAAGGTTCTGGGCGGTCCCCTCAGGAAATGTCACTCCAGGCCCGCTGGTAGACCACGAGGACGGGTCGAAGTTGCAGCCCGGAGAAAAGCTGCCTCTCCGACCAGGTAGGGACCAGGAAAAACAGTTTCCCCCTCCCCCCCCCCCCCCCCCCCACATAAAAAAGAATAGACTCCAAAACAAAACACTAAAACTCACTAAAAATAAAAGAAAAAGTTAAAAGACAGACAGCTGCAGGCTGGGCAGCCATACCAACTGGACGGCACCCCCTAGAACCAATTAGCATACAAACCTGAATGTATTTGGAGTGTGGGAGGAAACAGGAGCACCCCAGAGAAAACCCACGCAGGTCATGGGGAGAACGTTCAAACTCCATACAGACAGCACCCATAGTCAGGACAGCACCTGTAGTCAAGGTGGCGCAACGGTTGAGTTGCTACCTTAAAATGCCAGAGACCTGGGTTCAATCCTGACTACGGGTGCTGTCTGTATGGAGTTTGAACGTTCTCCCCATGACCTGCGTGGCTTTTCTCCGGGGTGCTCCAGTTTCCTCCCACACTCCAAGATACATACGGGTTTGTATGCTAATTGGCTTGGTAAACATGTTAATGATCCCTACTGTTAATGTTAATGTACGGAGATCGCTGGTCAGCACGGACCTGGTGGGATGAAGAGCCTATTTCTGCACTGTATCTCTAAACTAAACTGAACTAAACAAAATGGCAGAGTCCTTTGGGGCATTCATGCACAGAGGAATCTTGGAGTGCATCCACAGCTCCCTGAAACTCCCTGAGTTTGAAAACGCGTACCTCCAGATTCAGGAACAGTTTCTTCCCAGCTCTTATCGGGCAACTGAATGGTCCTCTCTTCAGCTGGAGTGCAGTCCTGACACACCTACCTCTTTGGAAATCTTTGAACTATTTTTAATCAGATTTAATTGAACTTATGTTATATCTTGCACTAAATGTTGTACCCCTTATCTTTTATCTGCGAATGGCTTGATTTTATTCATGTGTAATCTTTTCTATGACTGGACAATGTGCAAACAAAAGCTTTTTACTGTATTTCAGTACACAAGTCAATAATAAACTAAACTAAACTACACAGCAGAGTGAATAGGAAGGTAAAGAAGCTATCTTTGTTGAATAAACACAGTATAACATTTGGAAAATCATGTTGCAGTTGTATTAAACACTATTTAGGTGACATTTGAAATATTGTATGCAGATTTTGCATCCAAATATGTACAGGTTTGAATGTTAAGCGCCTGTCCCACTTGGGCGACATTTTCGTCGACAGCCTGAAAAGAGGTTGTCGCGGTGTGGTCGGGGCATGACGCATGTAGTGACGCGCGGTGTCTCCCTGTTGCCCCAGGATTTTGGAATGTTAAAAATCTTCAGGCGACATCTGGGTGTCTTATCATGTCATGCGCCCTGTCGCACACTGACGTGTACTGTCCTGCGGGTGACAGCCTGTGAAGAGAGTATATAAAGCGCTGACTTATCCATTAAAAAGTTATTGGTCCTTAGATTTATTGTAGATAAGTTCATTTCCAATGTGATTATTATACTTCGGTGTAACCTTCTGGCGTTGTGAAGGTGGGTGACGCGGAGTGTCGTAGCTTGACGTGACAATGACGTGGAGTGTCATACAACATGATGGTTTTTAGGGCGTCAGTCACTGATGTTCACAGTCGCCGAAAAAAATCGCAAAGTGGGACAGGCACTTTCATTGGCTTCTGTGAATTGTCCCTAGAGTGTAGGATAGTGCTAGTGTACAGGGTGATCACTGGTCGGCATGGATTCAGTGGGCCAAAGGGCCTGATTCCATGCTGTATCTCTAAAGTCTAAAGTATATTTAGTACATTACATTTATTTATTAAGCACAGGATTTAATGGGTTAAAAATAAGGTGCTTCCTTAGACCACTTTTGAAGATTGAGTTGATAAAAGTATGTTCAAAATTAAAATATACCAATTGTTCCATCTGGCTATTTTCTAAGATCTACAGAATAATACAACTGTAGCTCAATGTCAAATCTTTCACTCACCGCTTATAAAAAAGCAAAAAATAAATTGCATATATATGCTTTTGATGCTATAAATTCGATTAATTTTGCTTTCACAAGCTCAGCACATCTGCAAAGAATTCAGAACCAAGGAAATATGTCACACTGTGATAATGCAGACTATTTGCATGCAAACAGTTATACACAAGCACAAGTGAGATTAATATTAGACAGGACAAGGCAAAAACTTTTTGATCTTGATCAAGTAGTGTTGTGGGGAATTTTAGGAGCACTTGACAGGCGAGTGCATCTATAACTTATCTGCAATTCATCAGTAATGCAGCATTTCCAACAGCAGTGTACTGAATTGTTGTGCAATTGGGCATGGTAGCCCTGAAGGGTGTAAACCTTTAGTTGCAGAGGTAAAACCGCTACTGATGAGACGAGATTGATATCTCAAGATATTTGCAAAGCAGCCTTTCCTTGGCAGACACAGCCCCTGGAATAAAATGGAGATAGGCTTTTGCAGAGTGGCCGCCTGAAGTGGCCAAACAGCCTCTCGCACAATGAGGTGTGATTTCCAAGTAGTGTTTGAGTGGTCAGTGCTGAGGCTTTATGAATGAATGAATGAATGAATACGTTTATTGGCCATGTATTCATATACAAGGAATTTGCCTTGGTGCTCCACCTGCAAGTGACAACATGACATACAGTGACAATTAAGAATGATACATAAAACATTAAACATTAATAATAAAACATTATTGATTAAACATGTGAATTAAATAAAATACCAGAGCAAAAGGAGGCTACCGATGTTTGGTTATTGAGTAGAACTGCTACTCATGGAAAAAAAAAATTTTTTCTCTGGCTGTGGCATCTTTGACAGTCCGGTGTCGCCTTTCAGAGGGTTCAAAGAGTTGTGACAAGGGTGAGAGGGGTCAAAGATGATCTTACCCGCTCACTTCCTGGCCCTTGCAGTGTACAATTCATCAATGAAGGGAAGGTTGCAGCCAATAACCTTCTCAGCTGATCGAATGATTCGCTGCAGCCGCCGAGTGTCGTACTTGGTGGCTGTGCCAAACCAGACTATGATGGAGAAGGTGAGGACAGACTGTACGATGGCCATATAGAATTGGACCATCATTGCGTGTGGCAGATTGTGTTTCCTCAGCTGCTGCAGGAAATACATCCTCTGTTGTGCCTTTTTGACCGTGGTGTTGATGGTAGCCCCCCACTTAAGGTCCTTGCAATGATGGTTCCCAGGAACTTAAAAGACCACAGATATGACTGTGGTGTTGTTGAATGTGAGTGGGGTGGGGGGGGGGGGGGGAAGCTCTCCTAAAGTCTACAATCAATTCCACTGTCTTAAGAAAATTGAGCTCCAGGTTGTTGCGATGGCACCAGGACGCCAGCTGTGACACTTCCTGTCTGTAGGCAGATTCCTCCTCATCCTGGATCATCCAATCAGGGGTGTGTTGTCCGCAAACTTGAGAAGCTTGACAGAGGAGTCAGTGGAGTTGCAGTCATTGGTGTAGAGAAAGTAGAGGAGAGGGGAGAGTACGCAGCCTTGCGGTGCTCCTATGCTGAGGGTTTGCAGGTTCGAGATGTGCTTTCCCAGCCTCACCTGCTGCTTCCTGTCTGTCAGGAAGTTGGTGATCCACTGACAGAGGGGTTCAGGCACAGTCAAGTCGGAATGTTTGGAGTGTAGTAGCTCTGGCACAATGGAGAGCTAAAATCAACAAACAAAATCCTCGCATAGGTCCCCGGGTGGCCTAGGTGCTGGAGAATGAAGTGCAGGCCCAGGTTGACTGCATCATCCACAGATCTATTGGCCCAATATGCAAACTGCAGAGGGTCCAGCAGGGGGTTTGTGATATTTTTCAGCTTGGCCAGCACAAGCCTTTCAAGGGTCTTCATGACTACAGAGGTCAGTGTGACAGGCCAGTAGTTATTAAGACCAGTAATCCTTGCCTTTTTGGATACAGGGACAATAGTGGAGACTTTGAAGCATGCAGGGACAATACAGATTTGCAGGGACTGGTTAAATATGTCTGTGTAGACTGGTGCCAGTTGTTTGGCACAGAGCTTGAGAGTAGAGGGGGAAACATTTGAGTGACTTTGGTGAGGAGGCTGGGCAGTAAAAAGACAAGATCGCAAGGCGGCAAGGTGGCGCAGTGGTCGAATTGCTTCCTTACAGCGCCAGAGACCCAAGTTCGATCCTGACTACGGGTGCTATCTGTATGGAGTTTGTACGTTCTCCCTAAGACTGCATGCGTTTTATCTTGGTGCTCCGGTGTCCTCCCACACTCCTAAGGCATCTTGGTTTGTAGGCTAATTGGCTTGGTAAAATTGTAAATTGTCCTTAGTGTGTGAAGGATAGTGTTAGTTTTCGGGAATCACTGGTCGACACGGACAGTGGGCCGATGGGCCTGTTTCCGTGCTATATCCCTAAACTAAACTAAACTAAACTAAGGTGCTGACTTTCTAAATTTCCTCATTTAGCTGTATTGTAGACAGGATGGTAGTTAGGGCTGTTGTACGCTTCTCCTGCAGGGTGTGGGAGATCAGGGAAACTTTCACTGTTTTTGGTAATTACATCTGCAGAATGTGCTTCCGGCTGCAGCTTCTGACTGACCACAGTGAGCAGCTGGACCTGCAGTTGGACTTACTCAGTAACATCCATCATAGAGAGGAGTTTCAGTGTGGTGATCACACCTAAGTTGGAGGCAGCAGGTTCCACAGGGCTGTGTGCTGAGACCTCTCCTCTACTCCCTCTTCACATACACACCTGTACATGGTACTAACACCATCATCAAGTATGCAGATAATACAACTGTGATTGACCTCATCAGCAACAATGATGAGTTGGCCTATTGGGAGGAGGTCCAGCTCCTAGCAGCATGGTGCGCTGACAACAACCTGGCCCTTAACAACAAGGAGATCAAGGAGCTCATTGTGGACTACAGAAGGCCATTCCCTTATTAGAGAAGGGCCAAACTCAACTGGGCAGGTGTCTGAAGTGTTAGTGGGGCAGCATGTTGCAACCAGTGAATGTTGTGCTGTTCGTCTAAGAAAATAATGAAAAATGTAAGATTGGTCCATATGTTAAAGTCCTGAATTGGGGTAAGGACAATTTTGATGGTATTACATGATACAAGATACAAAATACATGTATTTGTCACATGTGCCAGATGGCACAGTGAAATGTGATCACCGTACAGCCATACACCGAAATAAATAACACAACACACGATTGATTTAAACATAAAAAATCCCCACTCAGCAGAATACAATGTTTCCCACTGTGAGGGAAGGCACCAAAGTCAGTCTCTTCCTCGATGTTCAACCGTGGTCGAGGCCTCCAGAGCCGTCCGCAGTCGCCGCTACCGGCAGCCCGCCGCTCAGGCCCACTCGCCGGGATGTTGGCTCTCCGACGTCGGGACTGGAGGCCAACCTCAGCGGCTTGGACCTCCAAAACGGCCGCTACCCACTGGAGTCCGCAGCTCCCGATGTCCCCAGGCCGCGCCGGGCGGAGACTCAACACTGGCAGCCCTCGGCAAAGGGCCCCTGGACTCCACGATGTCGGTCAGCGCCGCCCGAATTGGGAGCTCCTCGAACAACAGCTCCTGGATGTCGATGCTGCAGGCCCAACGCTCCGGAACTCCAAACTGCGATCCAGGTAGGTATCGCCTGCTCCGCGGTGAATTCAGCGCCGCAGCGCGGCGCCGTCACTGTTGCAGTTCTGGTCTGGTTCCCGACCCAGGTGGTAGGCCTCAAGGAGGGGGGCGAGGACGCGACTCGGAGAAATAGTCGTGTCCCGCCAGGAAGTGACTGGGAAACAGTTTCCCCCTTACACCCTTACACAGAAACTTTCAGATGTTGAACATTGTATTCTTTAATTTTAGGTGAACATTGAATTCTCCAGGATTAGGTAGCTTTTACAAACATCCCCCTCCCCCTCCCCTTTCTCCCTCATACCCCCTTTCTTCCGTGCCCTCCCCTGTGCCATACATGGATTTGCACATATTTCTCCATTTCCCCGCCCCCTCCTCCTACATAAGTGACTGCCTACTGATTTACAGATCAAACCAAATTTCTTAACTTTAGACTTGGTATTACATCTTGGAATTCAGGCCCTTCGATCTACCGAGTCCATGCTGACCAGTGATCACCCCATGCACCAGCACTAACCTACACACTCGGAACAATTTACAGAAGCCAATTAACCTATAAACCTGTACATCTTTGGGATTCAGTTGGAAACCGGAGCACCCGGAAAAAATCTACGCGGTCATAGGGAGAACATGCAAACTCTATACAGACAGAACCCGAGGTCAGGATTGAACCTGGGTTTCTGGAGCAGTGAGTTTCACAATACCATTAATGAGACAAGCTTTTTATTAAATTTTAAAAACTCAAAATTTAATCTACTTTCGTTGAAATAAAGTTCAAATTCCCAAGCACGGAGATTCAAACAATCATGCTGAATTCTGGCTATAAAAACAGTAATTTAATCACCACATCACCAGAACACTAATTGCAAAGCAGGGAATGGATTGTCGGTGATTTATCAGATAAAATGTTGAGTCTAGAGTTGCAGCCACCTGCCCCCATGCCCAGCTCAGTTCATACTCAATGCTTTAGAAGCACATATTGGTGGGTTCAGCCCCCACCTCCCCCACCCCTGCCCCACCATCTCTTGCTTAGTGTCTGTTATAAATGGAGTGAATGTTAAAATGACAGAAAGCATCAAGTCGACCAACTCATTTCTTGCACGTGGATTGGTGGCCCTGCCAACCTGTCAGCCTTTGCTAAACCCAAACATGGACTGATAAAGGCAGGCTAGGTTTATTTTCTATATTCTTTACTTTTTTGTTTCTAACACAAACCTAACACATGTTTCTGGGAAAAGCACAAAGTACTGGAGCAGCTCAGTGGGTCAGGCAGCATCTGGGGAGGGAATCTGAAGAAGGTTGCCTGTCCATTCCCTTCACAGATAATACCTGCTCAAGATTACAGCATCTGCAGTTTCTTGTGTCTCTATGTTTTTCTGGCCGTTCAGATCTGGTTCTAAAAGGAGTGTGTGCCATTTTATGTTTGCATCGGTACATGAGCAACCTGGAGATGAATTCTTGTAGTCTTTACCTGGACAGTGAGCATTACCAGCCTTTGAATCTAACTGAGTCTTGAAGGTCACATTTGCATAACACTTAATGTTGAGCACTTAACCGATATGGAATTACTAAAATTCAGGTAGATATATATGTATCAATACAATCGGTGCTGGAGGAAGACTTATGAGTAAAATGTATTACATGACCTGACAGATTTATGCATTTGGTTTTAAATTTCATGGTTATTTATTGTGCACTGTGTAATTCATCAGATTTTACTGCAGATTTTAGACTGGGCTATAATGTAATGGCAGGCATTAGAGATGCATTTACTACAGGTCGTATCATACCAAAACAAATGATCTACATCTCACTTCAAATTGTAAATGTGCATTGTAGTGGAGCATAATATGATACCTGTAGAATTTACTTAAAATATGTAGATATAAAAAGATAACGCCTACAAATACTTAAAGTGAATCAGTACTTGAAAAAAAGTTTAACTTTAGCTTCATCATGCAGCTCGTTATATCTTGAAACTGCAACCGGTTTTCTTCTCCAGATAGTAGCCAAACTATTTTGGTCTTTATTTTACATTAACTGATCTCCCATGACATTGTTTGGGATCAACAACATGGTTGCAGTATTAAGCTGCTACAATGAGTATGTTGGAGGCAGCAGTGAGTATGTTGTGCTTGGATATTCTGATAAGGCTTTCTGATATTCCATGTGAAAATAATCTATCAATTGTGTTCCCTGGAAAATTTGTAGTTAATCAATTGTGTTCCCTGGAAAATTTGTAGTTAATCATTGCCTGAAAAAAACCTTTACCTACCTGTGGAAAAAAACCTATTTATATCAAGCAGAGAATTAATGGGATGCATTTATATTGTACAAAAATACACAAAATGCTGGAGTATCTCAGCAAGTTAGCAGTATACTAGACTAGGTGGGACCCATTCTCACATGGGAGGGCTGGTCCCCCAACGCAATATTCCACCTCTCCAGCATTTCCAATATTCCACCACTCCCACATAGCCTCCAACTGCGCAGGCGCGACTGACGGGTTCCAATTGTAATGCCCCTGATACCCTCTCCTACCCTCATCTCCACCACTCCGCCCCTTGCCCTCCCCTCCCCCCCCCCCTCATGCACTCATACCACCCCCCCTCAAATCCCCCCCCCCCCCCATCCACTCTTTGCGGCTCTTCGGCAGCGCAGCCATTCCCTCCCATTGGGTTCCCATTATAGAAACATAGAAACATAGAAAATAGGTGCAGGAGTAGGCCATTCGGCCCTTCGAGCCTGCACCGCCATTCAATGTGATCATGGCTGATCATCCAACTCAGTATCCCGTACCTGCCTTCTCTCCATACCCCCTGATCCCTTTAGCCACAAGTGCCACATCTAACGCCCTCTTAAATATAGCCAATGAACTGGCCTCAACTACCTTCTGTGGCAGAGAATTCCAGAGACTCACGACTCTCTGTGTAAAGAATGTTTTCCTCATTTCGGTCCTAAAGGAATTCCCCCTTATCCTTAGACTGTGACCCCTTGTTCTGGACTCCCCCAACATCGGGAACAATCTTCCAGCATCTAGCTTGTCCAACCCCTTAAGAATTTTGTAAGTTTCTATAAGATCCCCCCTCAATCTTCTAAATTCCAGCGAGTACAAGCCGAGTCTATCCAATCTTTCCTCATATGAAAGTCCTGACATCCCAGGAATCAGTCTGGTGAATCTTCTCTGTACCCCCTCTATGGCAAGGATGTCTTTCCTCAGATTTGGAGACCAAAACTGTACGCAATACTCCAGGTGTGGCCTCACCAAAACCCTGTACAACTGCAGTAGAACCTCCCTGCTCCAATACTCAAATCCTTTCGCTATGAATGCTAACATACCATTTGCTTTCTTCACTGCCTGCTGCACCTGCATGCCTACTTTCAATGACTGGTGTACCATGACACCCAGGTCTCGTTGCATCTCCCCCTTTCCTAATCTGCCACCATTCAGATAATAGTCTACCCTCATGTTTTTGCCACCAAAGTGGATAACCTCACATTTGTCCACATTATACTGCATCTGCCATTCATCTGCCCATTCACTCAGCCTATCCAAATCACCCTGCAGCCTCCAAACATCCTCCTCACACCTAACTATACCCCCCAGCTTGGTATCATCTGCAAATTTGGAGATGTTGCATTGAATTCCCTCGTCCAAATCATTAATATATATTGTAAATAGCTGGGGTCCCAGCACTGAGCCTTGCGGCACCCCACTAGTCACTGCCTGCCATTCTGAAAAGGACCCGTTTACTCCTACCCTTTGCCTCCTGTCTGCTAGCCAGTTCTCTATCCACATCAATACTGAACCCCCAATACCGTGTGCTTTAAGTTTGTATGCTAATCTCTTATGCGGGACCTTGTCGAAAGCCTTCTGAAAGTCTAGATATAACACATCCACACTGGTTCTCCCTTATCCACTCTACTAGTTACATCCTCGAAAAATTCTATCAGATTTGTCAGACATGATTTACCTTTCGTAAATCCATGCTGACTTTGTCCAATGATTTCACCACTTTCCAAATGCGCTGCTATCCCATCTTTAATAACTGACTCTAGCAGTTTCCCCACTACCAATGTTAAACTAACTGGTCTGTAATTCCCCGCTTTCTCTCTCCCTCCTTTTTTAAAAAGTGGGGTTACATTAACTACCCTCCAATCCTCAGGAACTACTCCAGAATCTAAGGAATTTTGAAAAATTATCACTAATGCATCCACTATTTCTGTGGCTACCTCCTTGAGTACTCTGGGATGCAGACTATCTGGCCCTGGGGATTTATCGGGCTTCAATCCATTCAATTTAGCCAACACCATCTCCCGGCTAACCTGGATTTCACTCAGTTCCTCCATCTTATTTGACCCCCATTCCACTGCTATTTCCGGCAGATTATTTATGTCTTCCTTAGTGAAGACAGAACCAAAGTAGTTATTCAATTGGTCTGCCATGTCCTTGTTCCCCATGATCAATTCACCTGTTTCTGACAGCAAGGGACCAACATTTGTTTTAACTAGTCTCTTTCTCTTCACATATCTATAAAAACTTTTGCAGTCAGTTTTTATGTTCCCTGCCAGTTTCCTTTCATAATCTATTTTCCCTTTCGTAATTAAGCCCTTTGTCTCCCTCTGCTGGATTCTGAATTTCTCCCAGTCCTCCGGTAGGCTGCTTTTTCTGGCAAATTTGTATGCCTCATCTTTTGTTTTTATACTATCCCTGATTTCCCTTGTTATCCATGGATGCACCACCTTCCCCGATTTATTCTTTTGCCAAACTGGTATGAACAACTTTTGTACTTCATCCATGCAGTCTTTAAATACCTTCCATTGCACATCCACTGTTAACCCTTTAAGAATCACCTGCCAGTCTATCTTGGCCAATTCACATCTCATACCTTCAAAGTTACCTTTGTTCAAGTTCAGAACCCTTGTTTCTGACTTAATTTTGTCACTCTCCATCCTAATGAAGAACTCAACCATATTATGGTCACTCTTGCCCAAGGGGCCACGCACAACAAGACTGCTAACTAACCCTTCCTCATTACTCAATACCCAGTCTAAAATAGCCTGCTCTCTCGTTGGTTCCTCCACATGTTGGTTGAGAAAACTATCCCGCATACATTCCAGGAAATCCTCTTCCTCAGCACCCCTGCCAATTTGATTCACCCAATCTACATGCAGATTGAAGTCACCCATTATAACCGTGTTACCCTTGTTGCACGCATTTCTAATTTCCTGTTTGATGCCATCCCCAACTCCAATACAACTGTTAGGTGGCCTGTACACAGCTCCCACTAGCGTTTTCTGCCCCTTAGAGTTTCGCAGCTCTACCCATATCGATTCCACATCCTCCACGCTAATGTCCTTCCTTTCTATTGCATTAATCTCCTCTCTCACCAGCAACGCTACCCCACCTCCTTTTCCTTTTCGTCTATCCCTCCTGAATAGTGAATATCCCTGGATGTTCAGCTCCCAGCCTTGGTCATCCTGGAGCCATGTCTCCGTGATCCCAACTATAGCATAGTCATTAATAGCTATCTGCACCTTCAACTCATCCACCTTATTACGAATGCTCCTCGCATTGAGACACAAAGCCTTCAGGCTTGTTGTTACAACACTCTTACTCCTTATACAATTATGTTGACAAGTGGCCCCTTTCACATCGATCCCTATTACACTTGGCCATACTCTCCTATCCCTTTGTGAGCTTTCTTTCCCGTTAATTCTGGGGTCATTAACCATCCCTTTACTCTCTTTCCCTTTAACTCCGTTCTCGATTATCCCATTTGACACCCCACCCCCCTTATTCAGTTTAAAACCATCCGTGTAGCAGTGCCAGAATGCCGGCCAGAATGCTGGTCCCCCACCTGTTAAGATGCAATCCGTCCCTTTTGTACAGTTCCCCCTTACTCCAAAACAGATCCCAGTGATCTAAGAATCTAAATCCCTGCCCCCTGCACCAGTTCCTCAGCCACACATTCAGGTCCCGTATCTCCCTGTTCCTGCTCTCGCCAGCACGAGGAACTGGAAGCAAACCGGAGATAACAACCCTGGAAGTCCTGCTTTTCAGCATTTTTCCAAGCTCTCTGAAGTCCCGCTGCAAAATATTCATCCCCTTCTTTCCAACATCATTTGTGCCAACATGCATGACCACTTCCGGCTGTTCACCTTCGCCTTGAGGATTGTCTGCACTCTTTCCGTAACATCCTGGATCCTGGCACCAGGAAGGTAGCACACCATCCTGGAATCCCGTCTGTTGCAAAAACCCCTGTCCGTACCTCTCACAATGGAGTCTCCAACTACAATGGCGTTGCCCGACTTTGGCCTCTTTGGTTTTGGCTCATCAGCCCTTTCTGTTTGGCAAGCCAGTCCGCCGCTCAGTGAGATACCGTCTTCTGTCCCGGCAGCTTCCACGTGGGTGAACCTGTTCACAAGAGGTACAACACCCGGGGACCTTTGCATTCCATGTTTTCCTCCCTTTCTCACTGTCACCCACCTTCTCTCTTCTAGTGCCTTGGGTGTAACAATCTTACTGAAGGACTTGTCGAGGAACGACTCAGTTTCTCGGATGAACCTGAGGTCATCCACTTGTTTCTCCAGTTCCCCAACACGGTCCTTCAGGAGCTGTACCTGGATGCACTTCTCACATTTGTAGCATCCAGAGGCACCAGCAGTGTCCTTGACCTCCCACATACTGCAAGCATCACACTGCATCAGCTTGCTTGACATCTCCTTCTTTTGCCTCGGTCTCTCCCCCACTTGGGCTAGAGCCAATCAGTGCTTTCTCCTGCTTCTCTTTGTTGCTGTTGCTTCAAAAATCCACGGGAAGACTGAGTACAGTCTGCCTGTGCTTTGTCTCTCCTTTTCAACTGCTTTCCCCCTCTGACTCACTGAGAACTCTCCTCCCACTTGGGCTAGAGCCATTCAGTGCTTTCTCCTGCTTCTCTTTGTTGCTGTTGCTTCAAAATCCACGGGAAGACTCCCGTGACATAGAACACGCAGGTATTACTGCGCAGGTGCAGCTGACTGGCACAGCAAGTGGAAAAGGGATTTATTAAAGCTTAAAATGTGAATATCTCTTAAAATATAACAACAATCTAAATGTTAAAGAGGAGATGTTTAAAAATAAAAATGTTTATTCAGTCCATTCTTTCTTGTTGCATCTCTTGTTGCGTTCTGCAGCCGGGGGAGGGGTACGGCTTCAGGCAGGGGCTGTTGGGGGGCAGTGGGGGGGGAGCATCCTGCAGCCTGGGGAGGGGCAAGGCTTCAGCTGGAGCTGTTGGGGGCCGGTGGGGGAGGGGGGAGCGTTCTGTAGCCAGGGAGGGGGAAGGCTTCAAGCCCGGGCCTGTGGGGGGGGGGGGGGGGGGGGGGGCGTTGCCATGGCCTATCACTGCCATGGCCTGCCACTGCCGTGGCCTGCCGCTGGTGGGGGGGGGGGGGTGTACACGGGGAGGGGGATGGTGGTGTATGGGTGGGGGTGGTGATCTTTCATAGTTCACTCAGCCAGGAGGGGAGGAGGGTGGTGTGGGGGTGAGTGGGGGTGGTGTGTGCTGACTGACAGCACTCTAATACCACAGGCATGTGTGAAACTAATCAAAGAATTATTTTAAATCCTTCATGTGGGGGTGATCATTTGTAAATCAAGATCTGGCCTTATTCAACAGCGCTATGTTCATGCTTTCTACATTTGCGTGATCGTTAGTATGTTGTGTGTGCCTTCTGAACAAAACATTTATAAATTAAGATGGGGATCTACCTAATTATCATATTAAAATTTAAAATGCTGAGAATACTCAAAAAGTCAAGCTACGCCAATGGTGAAAGAAATTTGACTGTCAGAAGTGAAAGTAATGACAGTTTTTAATTCATAAGCAAGAACAGGATGGAAAGTGGTGACCTGAAGAAAGGATTGCTCGAATAAAAATTGATTGATAGAACGATACATCATGGAAATAGGCCCATTAGCCCACCAAGTCATTGCCAACCATCGATCATCCATTCACACTAGTTCAATGTTATCCCGCTTTTCCCCGGACTTCCCACATCGGGGTAATTTACAGCGGCCGATTAACAATAATTTGTCCATCTCTGTCTTAAAAATATCGACTGACTTGGCTTCCACAGCCCTCTGTGGCAATGAGTTCCCCAGATTAACTGCCCTCTGACTAAAAAAGTCCCTCTTCACCTCGTTTCTAAAAGTGCACTCTTTATTTCTGAAGCCATGACCTCTGGTCCTAGACTCTCCCACCAGTGGAAACATAATTTCCACATCCACTCTATCAATGCCTTTCATTATTCTGTAAATTTCAATGAGGTACCCCCTCAACTTTCTAAATTCCAGCGAGTATAGGCCCAGTGATGTCAAACGCTCATCATATACTGACCCACTCATTCCTGGAATAATTCTTGTAAACCTCCTCTAGCCTCCCCAGAGCCAGCACTACCTTCCTCAGATATGGGCCCAAATCTGCTCACAGTACTCCAAATACGGCCTGACCAGCGCCTTACAGAGCCTCAGCATTACATCTCTGTTTTCGTATTCCAGTCCTATTGGTACAAATGCTAGCATTGAATCTGCCTTCCATTTGATTGCATGGTTCAGACATGTGTAGAGCAAATGTGTTTGAATGTATTGAAAGCTGTCACCAGCATGGTGGTAATAGGGAACAGTTACAGTAATAGAAATGCCAAATAAATTGGAATAGGACCAGTGTCTTAGCAATTTAATGGGAAGAGCGTTCAGGTATAGCAAAATTTAGAAAATGTAAGGACAAAGGAAGGACAGTGAAATGGATGCTAAAAAACAGAATGTGACAGGCAGGGACAGAATACATAAGTTTAATAGTGCACCTACAAATAAAATCAAAACATGGAAAATAGAAAAAAAAGACAAATTCAAAGATGCTTTATGAGAACGCATCCGCTACGTAACACAGAAAAATGAACAAATGGCACAAGACCATATTAGATTGTTTGATCTGGAAGCCATTGCAGAGAATAGCTTGCAAAATGACCAAAGCTGGAAGGTGATTTTGCAAGGATATTTAACATTTTGGAAGCGTGAGTAGAAAGAAAAATTGGAAAGAGGGTAACTATTAATAAAGGATAAGAATTGTAGTGAGCAAAAATCTTGATCAGAAGAATAAGTGCAATTAGTTCAGGCGGTTTCAACAAGGTAAATGAATCAATGGTAGTAGTTGTCCATAGCCCAGTTTGCTGCACAGTAAGAAAGAGTGCAAATAAAGGAATAATGAGGCTTGTAAGAAAAGCACTGCAATGATCATGGCCACTTTGTTCTTCGACAGAACATGTTACCTGATCGACAAGTTCATTGATTGTATTCAGGATTTAGCACGTGTTATGGAAGGAACATGCTAATTTGTGTCTGGTCAAATGTAATAAGATAGAATAGTAAGATTAAATGAGAACTTACCAGTTTGAAGTTTGATCTTTATTTTATGACGAGTTCACGTTGGTGATTAGGTGAAGAACCCCACCAGTGTGCATGCATGTCAATCTTCAAAGCAGCGATATAAAATCACAAAAAACGGTTAACGATGTAACATCGTAAGATGAGCAACTTGAGAACTACAAGATGACCTTTGTGAGAGAGGGTTGGGCATGGAGGGCATGTAATCACCTACGTAACTCCTCATAAAATAAAGATCAAACTTCAAACTGGTAAGTTATCATTTAATCTTACTAATATACTTCGGAGTCACGTGAGTGATTCCGTGAAGGGTTCAAAGCTTTGTGATTTCATGCCACAGATACAAATCCCAGCTTCTCACTGCATTGATTGACTCAGATGAGAAATAATGCATTAATGTTGGCATTGCATTTAAATGCAGTAACAAATGTATTTGAATAACAAAACAACAATACCCCGCTAACCCAGGGGAACTTAAACAGAACTTAAAATAGTATTGGCAAACTCCCCCGGATCGGCAATCGGCCGATGGTAGAAGTGTTGAAAAACCAACTAATTTGACCACCCAGCGGCAGCCAAAATATAGTCCATGGGCACGTCCATCGCCCTTGCCGCCAATGTTACTGCTGCCCTAGTGGAATGAGATGTGGAAACATCCGTGTTAATACCTGCATCAACCAATACTTGTTTCAACCACCTCGAGATAGTCTGAACTGACACTCTCTTATGTGGCTTCTTGTAACAGACAAACAACCCTGTTTCCATGTTACGTAAGGCCCTTGTAGCTAAGCAAATGTGTCTTTACACATAGACATGGATCCGTGAGATATGCTGAAAACACAATCTTGAACCCTGTCACACCTGGACTGCTTTGTTTGTGTAGGTCATAAATGTAGAACATAACATTGTCTGCAGCCACTTCCATTCTGTCTAGCTGCAGCTTTTGCAATATCCGCACTTGTTGTGCAGACACCAGTGCCATAAGCATGACCACCTTCATGGTGATTTTGACCAAAGACAGAGATGTGACAGGGGTCCACTGACGAAGTACCTTGAGGACCACGCTTACATCCCAGATTGCCATATATCTGGGTTTAGGGGGTCTGGAGTTAAAAATTCCTTTCATCAATCGAGAAACGAGAGGATGAGACCCAATAGGATGTTCGTCAGACCCCATCATTAAGTACAAAGACAAAGCACTTCTGGCTGAAATGATCACACTATAACTCAGCCCCTCATCATAGTAGAGTGTTCACAGGAATTCTAGAACATGCGAAATACCTGCCGTACAATATTCAATATTATTTTCTACACAGAAAACTTCCCATTTTTTTTACATAAGAAATATATTGCTTTTGAGTACTCATCCTCCAGGCTGCAGTGAGCATGTCCACACAATCCTCGCCCAGACAATCCTCGCCCCAGATATGGCCTTCTTAAAACCTGCAAATTAACAAATCAATACGGTCATATAACGGATGCCATTCGCCAGTTACCGGGTGCACCAGTAAATTCCTTTGTTTAGGAACAGCCATGAAGGGTTGTGTCATCAACTGCAATATCAAAGGGAACCATGGTTGAGTAGGCCAGTTGGGTATCATCAGCACCCCTGAAGCGGTATCCTGCTTGATTTTAAGCAGGCATAGACTTATGAGACAGAATGGTGGAAATGCATATAAAAACATACCACTCCAATGTAGCGAGAAAGCGTTAATCGCTACTGCACCAGCATCTGGTTCCCACCACACGTATTTAGGTAGCTGGTGGTTTAGTCTGGATGCAAACAAATCAATATCTGGCCTTCCATATTTGACAACTACGTCCTGATTCAACATCTACTCTGTGTTGTCATGGAATTTTCATGACCTGGTGTCTGCTACTATATTGAATCTACCTGGTAGATAAATAGCTGAAAGCCAAATGTTATTGTCAATACACCAGGTCCAGATTTGATTACCCAGTTTGTCACATGATACCAACTTGATGCCACCCATGTGATTCACATACGCCACTGCCGTAGTGTTGTTAATTTGAAGCTGAACTTGCAGGTTACTTGTGTTAGAACAATAAGCCTTGAGCCCATAAAAAGCTGCCAGAAGCTCTAAGTAGTTAATTCCCCATGTCTGCAGAAGCAATGCTTCTTCCGCATTCCATCTGCCTCCACAGCTGGCACCCCACCCGAGTGCACTGACATCAGTCTGTAAGACCATGGAAGGTTGTTCAAGCACCACTTTGCTGAAACTACTGGAGACATGCTGAATCCACCACTGCAGATCAGTAACAGCATCTGCTGATAACTGCATGGGCCTATTATAATGACCCAAATGGATCCTGAGTGTCTGTTCCTTTGCCCTCTGTAAGTGCTGGTAGTGCAAAGGCCCATACTGAACTGCCAGAAAAGCTGCCACTAATTTTCCCAAACAGACTGGCCATCTGTCTGATTGAAGGTTGTTGCTCTTTTAAAAGCTTAGTCCAATCATCAATTAACTCCACCCTTTTCTCCCTGGGCAGAAACTACCATGTTAAGTGAATCAATTGTGAAACCCAAATAGTCAATTGTTGTAAGTGGTATTAATTTGGATTTCTCTAGATGAATGACAAACAATAATTTTTCCACCATGTCCTATAATTAAGATATCATCCAGATAAGCCATAGCCACATGACCCTGAGCTCTAAGTAGCCCCAGTACTGGTTTTAAGAATTTAGTGAATTGGAGTTCAATTCCTGGAGCTGAAGTTAATCCATTAGGCAGTGCCTTGAATTGCCATAATTGATTCATCCAGGTAAATTTCAAATACTTTTTATCCTCCAAATGAACAGACACTGAATAATACGCATCTTTCAGATTTATGGTTGCCATATAACATCCTCTGGAAACCAGTTGTTTGGCAGTAACAAATGTTTCCATTTTAAAGTGTCTATACTGTACAAAAGGGTTTAGATTTGTCAGATCCAAAATAATTCTACCTTTTTTGGTCGGGGAAAAATATTTGACAAATTGATGGACTTGGTGAACCGTCCTCTCAATTACTTCTTTATTACACAATTTTTCAAGTTCAGCCTGAACCTCCATTACTTCTGTTTGTGAAAAATGGAGTGTTCTACTAGGAACATGCTGGAGAAACAAATCCCCATTTGGATCGAACTCAATTCAAAACCCTTGAATAATACTCATGATAAATGGATCTGAGGTAATTTGCTCCCATTCCTCATGGAATAGATGTAATCTACCCCCAACTTTCAGCTGCGTTGTACTTAATATGTTCCCATCAGAACCAGGCCCACGTACGTCCTTGGTACCTGGTGTGACCTGCTGTCCCCAGTTCCTGCCGGGAAGCCCCACGTTTGTTCGTGTTCCCGCTGCAGAGTGCCAACTGCGTCCCTGCGTCGATGGCCGGCTTGTTCCAGGTGTAGACCCAGAATCTGCACCTCTTCCGTAGGGATATCTTCTCCTTACACGTTTGCCGACCATCGTTGTCTTAATCAAGCCCACTGTTTTTGCCTCATCATCCAACTCCTTGATGCGTCTTTTCCAAAGAGTAATTGGGTGGTTGCACGTTGGTGGGCTTTCAGAGCGCTGCAAACTTTGGGTTGATGGTGGGCCAAATAGCACTCTTCCTGAGACAGTTAATCTCAAAGTGGGCGCTGCACAGCAATCCTAGTGCCTCTTGATGCATCTCCGACACATGCCCTCCATCCAACCCAACAGCTTCAGGATCCTCTGCAGCTTTATTACTTGGGCACGCCCATCTGACCCTATATTATCTGGTTTACTGCTGGTACTTTTAACAAGACGCAGTTCCTCGGGGTCTTGTGCTTTTTGGCGGTCTCGTCCATAGTAAGTTCCTGGAGCTGATGAGACACCATGAAATTTATTATGGAGGCCAGCCCTTCTCCCAGCGGCTCTCCTGACTCTGACGGGACAGCGAATCATGCTGCCAGAGATGGAATGTCTGGCAGCTGCCGTTCTTCACCTGGCTCATCCTCACTGTCAGAGTCTGGGTCAGAACTCAGCTGACCCATTGCATGCGCCTCATCAATGAGGGTGCTATCGAGCACCCCTCTACTAGGTGCTGCTGGCACCTCTTCTCCAGCCTGGTGCCAACACCATTCCTCCTCCTGGAGTGTGCCCTGCTGGACAGGTGCTCCATTTGGGATAGCCAGTATCCAAAAACGGTATCTAGCCCCGGAGGGGAATCTTCCCCCAATTCCATAGGCCTGGCAGACTTGTGTGTTGCCTTGTGTGTTGGGAAGTGGTGGCGCTCGTAGTAGCAGCAACTCGCCTGCAGTCCGTCCGTTTTTCTTTTTTTGTTGTTTTCTTGACTTGTTTTAGCGTGTTAATTTGAGTTATTATGTAGTGTATGTGTGTGGGAGGGGTGGGAGAAATGTTTTAGTCTCTTCTTTTGGGGGGGACGTGACTTTTCTTGTCGTATCCCCCGTCTCCGTCTGCGCTGAGGCCTAATGGCGGAGCTGACAGCCTCCAACTGCGACCGACCTCGAGGTTCCGGAGGTAGAGCCAGCTTGGATTTACCAGCATGGGGCTGGCCGACTTCTGGGCTGCAACGGGTTCAGGCATTCCGGCATTCCGGCGGCCTGACTCAGAACTGTGGTGGCTTTCCGGTGGCGGTGGCTGCGGCAGCGACTTCGGAGGTTCGGCCGCGGGCCCAGTGGATGACATCATCGGGAGCTCGCAGGTCACAGGTTGGTGACATGTTTTTCCGGATCTCCCGCGGCAACAGCTGCGTCCGCTGGACGGGAGGGCGGCAGCTTCGGCAGCTTTGACCGCCGCGGGCCACGGAGTTGAACCGGCCCATTCGCAGAGTGTGGTTCAGCCGCGGGACTTATTTACATCACCCGGTGTGGTCACAACATCAGAGGCCTGGGTCGTCTCAGCGCAGAGGAAGAACAAGAAGGGAAGAGACAAAGACTTAAGATTTTTGCCTTCCATCACAGTGAGGAGGTGTCTGGTGAACTCACTGTGGTGGATGTTAAATATGTGTTTATTGGGTGTTTTGTTCTTTACTATATGTATGACTGCAGGCAATTAAATTTTGTTCAGACCGGAAGGTCTGAATGACAATAAACCTTTTCCTATTTTTCTATTTTCCTATTCCTTGTGCCTGACTGGCGCTGGCTCCGTGCTTTGTAGCACCAAGTCTGCAGTCGCCCTGCTTTCCACCGGCGATTTTGCAGGTGTATATGGCAGCCATTCACAGCCCGCACCCCCACGACTGTCTACAGATTTTGCTCCGGCCCGCCTCTTCCCCTTGCCCATTTTGTCCATTGTCCATAGGAAACAAAAACGGCACCACAGCAAATGGACTCTTCCTCCAGCTAAGTTTTTTTGGCACTTACCTGGAGTCTAAATACTTACCGCTGGAGGAGCTCTGTTCCTCGCAGCCTCCGTGTGCCAATGCGGCTGACGTAATGACGCGCATGCGCAGTGGCGGGGTTCTTCATGGAATCCCTCACGTGACTCCGAAGTAAAATTGTTTTGTATTCCATTTCTAGGATGTGAGCACTCTAACAAGATTAGATTTATTGCTTTATCCTAATTGCCCATATGAAGATGGTGGTGAGCCTCCTCCTTGATCTTGCTGCTGTCCTTCTGCTGAAGTTACTCCCAGAATGTTGTGAGGTAAAGAACAGTATGAACATTTAATGCTCCAATTTATTCAACTACTCTCCCTTTTTCCTCCATATAACCCCAACTTATTTCTCTCCCTTTGTCAAACCCCTCTCCTCTATGCCTTGCCTGGACGAGCACCTGTTTCTTCCCTCCCCTCCCCTTTCCTTCCTCTAGCTTCATTAAGCATCAATCCTTTTGGTTCACACCTTCTGTCTTCTCATCTCTGGCCTTTGTCCAACCATCTACCCATCAAAAAACCCTCCTAATCCGTATCAACCTAATACGTCCTATACATTGTACTATCCCCCTCACCACAATCAGTCTGAGGAAGGGCCCTGACCCAAAACATTATTATCCCGATGCCGTCTGGCCAGCTGAGTTATTGCAGCACGTTGTGGCTTCTCTTGATTAGCTCATTGCTGTTTGATTGACAATTTATTGTCACGTTAGTTTTAATCTGCAATTTGAGAAGGAGAACGTTAAATCGGAAGTGGCAGTTGAACAAAGGGGACTATGAAGGCATGAGAGGGAAGCTGGCCAAAGTAGATTGGAAAAGGAGTTCTAGCAGGAATGATGGTGGAACAGAAATGGCAAGAATTTCTGGGTATATTCCGGAAGACACAGCATCATTTCATTCCAAAAAGGAAGAAAGATTCTAAGGGGAGTAGGAGTCAACCGTGGCTGACAAGAGAACTACAAGAGAAGAGATGTATAACACAGCAAACAGTAGGCGGAAGCCAGAGGATTGGGAAACTTTCATAGGACAACAGAAGGAAACAAAATGGGCAATACGGGCTGAAAAGATGAAGTACGAGGGGAAGCTTGCCAAGAATATAAAGGACAGTAAAAACTTATTTAGATATGTTAAAGGAAAAAGAGTAGCAAAGTAAAATGTGGGTCCCTTGAAGGCAGACACGGGTGAGATTATTATGGGCAACAAGGAAATGGCAGAAGAGTTGAATAGGTACTTCGGATCTATCTTCACTAAGGAGGACACAAACAATCTCCCAGATGTACTGGAGGACACAGGGTCTAAGGGGGTAGAGGAACTGAAAGAAATGTTCATTAGGCGAGAAATAGTATTGGGTAGGCTAATGGAACTGAAGGATGATAAATCCCCTGGGCCTGATGGTCTGCATCCCAGGGTCCTCAGGGAGGTGGCTCTGGAAATAGTGCATGCATTGGTGATCATTTTCCAATGTTCAATAGATTCAGGATCAGTTCCTGTGGATTGGAGGATAGCTAATGTTATCCCACTTTTCAAGAAAGGTGCAAGAGAGAAAAGGGGGAATTACAGACCAGTTAGCCTGACTTCGGTGGTGGGAAAGATGCTGGAGTCAATTATTAAAGAGGTAATACAAAAAGCTGGAGAAACTCAGCGGGTGCAGCAGCATCTAAGGAGCGAAGGAGATAGGCGACGTTTCGGGTCGAGACCCTTCTTCAGGTAAATTAAAGAGGTAATAATGGGGCATTTGGATAGCAGTAAAAGGGTTAGTCCAAGTCAACATGGATTTATGAAAGGGAAATCATGCTTGACTAATCTTAAGGATGTGACAAGTAAAATGGATGAAGGGGTGCCAGTGGATGTAGTGTATCTAGACTTTCAGAAAGCCTTTGATAAGGTCCCGCACAGGAAACTGGTGACTAAAATTAGAGGACATGGTATTGGGGGTAGGGTCTTGACATAGATAGAAAATTGGTTGGCAGACCAGATGCAAAGAGTAGGAGTGAACTGGTCCTTTTCAGAATGGCAGGCAGTTGCGAGTGGAGTGCTGCAAGGCTCGGTGTTGGGGCCACAACTGTTTACCATATATATTAATGATGTGGAAGAGGGAATTAGGAGCAACACTAGCAAGTTTGCAGATGACACTAAGCTGGGTGACAGTGTGAACTGAGAAGAGGATGTTAGGAGGTTGCAGGGGGACCTGGACAGGTTGAGAGTGAGTGGGCAGATGCGTGGCAGATACAGTATAATATAGATAAATGTGAGGTTATCCACTTTGGTGGCAAAAACAAGGGGGCAGATTATTATCTCAATGGGGTTAGGTTATGTAAGGTGGAGGTACAGCGAGACCTGGGTGTCCTTGTACACTGGTCACTGAAAGTTGGCGTGCAGGTACAGCAGGCAGTGAAGAAAGCTAATGGAATGTTGGCCTTCATAACAAGGGGATTTCAGTATAGGAGTAAAGAGGTTATTCTGCAGTTGTATAGGGCTCTGGTGAGACCACATCTGGAGTATTGTGTACAGTTTTGGTCTCCTAATTTGAGGAAGGACATCCTTGTGATTGAGGCAGTGCAGCATAGGTTCACGAGATTGATCCCTGGGATGGCGGGATTGTCATATGAGGAAAGATTGAAAAGACTAGGCTTGTATTCACTGGAGTTTAGAAGAATGAGGGAGGATCTTATAGAAACATATAAAATTATGAAATGATTGGACATGCTAGATGCAGGAAAAATGTTCCCAATGTTGGGTGGGTCCAGCACCAGGGGGCCACAGTCTTAGAGTAAAGGGGAGATCATTTAAGACTGAGGTGAGAAAAAACTTTTTCACCCAGAGAGTTGTGAATTTATGGAATTCCCTACCACAGAGGGCAGTGGAGGCCAAATCACTGGATAGATTTGAGAGAGAGTTGAATAGAGCTCTAGGGGCTAGTGGAGTCAAGGGATATGGGGAGAAGGCAGGCACGGGTTATTGATAGCGGCGATCAGCCATGATCACAATGAATGGCGGTGCTGGCTCAAAAGGCTGAATGGCCTCCTCCTGCACCTATTTTCTATGTTTCTATGTTTCTATTTCCAACAATACAATGATTGAAACATGCTTCAATGGCCATTCTCCCTTGCTTTAACATTTTTTAGTTATTAATTGTTGACAGATAATATTTGGACTTGGAATGATGAGTAGTTTTTTGTGTGGATTAGTGTGACATTTGATGTCAGTGTATTTAGAACACCAAGAAAACTGTAATTAGCGCTGATCCCACAATTGAAATATACCGTTACAGAATCTCATGTATTATGAATGTGTCATGGCAGTACATTCAATCAGTTATTTTGTACCTTTTGTGGTTTTACTTAAAGTGCCTCTGTTTTTTAGTCTCTCTATTTGTCATGATGGAGTTAGAATAATTTCTCACCGAGCTGACAGCATGAACAGTCTCAGTGAGATATTAATACAAGATGGAGCTAGAGAGGTGCTTGAAAAATGGAAACTTCTAATTCACTAAATATGCATTAAAAATAATGGAAAGAAGGAAATATTCTCTCTCTCTCTCTGGCATACACACACGAACACACACCCATGCAAACACACACACACATACAGACTCACAACATAAATAATGAGATTTTATTTTCACAGCACCTTTGACAATTTGTCCAAGTAGCCATTCCTCGTGAAGTAAACCGTGTAGCTGAACATACAACGGTGAAAGAATGAGGGCAGCAGCGCCTGAATTGATAATCTCCGGGAAGGATGAGTCTCCCTGCAGATAGTCACAAAATGCTGGTAGGCAGCATTTCTGGAGGAAAGGAATGGGTGATGTTTCGGGTTGAGACCCTTCTTCAGTCCCCCTGCAGTCTCTGAATGACGCAGTCTTAACTACGGTGCTGATTTTCACATTGAATCTCACATCAGAGTGAAGTTGAAACTTCATCCCAGAACCGTGTGCACTGAACCCAAGCTGCACATTCCAGCAAAGTCCTGAGGGGGGCAATGCAGTGGTGACCCATTGTAGACAACAATAGCATGGTTGTGCAGACTCGTGTCTCGTGGGATCGAGTGTGGCACAGGAGTCCAATGCGGGAGCAGGGGAGGCACATGAAGGATGCTGTGGGGGGATTTAGAGCTGTAGACTTCCTCCAGTCTCTGACACTAATGAGTCGGCTTTGGAAAATCTCTTTAAAACTGCTGATTGCCTTCCTAGTAGTTGTACGCCACCCAGTCCTGTCACTGGCATGGAGGTGGTCCTTGATGCCATCTTTGAACCGTTCCTTTAGGCGCCCTGGGTTCCTTTGACCCTGTAACAGAACTCCATACAGGAGTTAACGAGGCATGTGAGATTCATCCATCTGGATTACATGG
The DNA here is from genome assembly GCA_963514005.1 of Raja brachyura. The sequence goes on from OY740784.1 coordinate 71,517,456, forward strand.
CCTGTCCATTGAAGCTGGGCCTTTATGATCATTGCTTCGATGCTCATGAAGCCAGCACTTCCACGTTGGCCACCCAGTCTTGCCAGCGAATGCCCATGATGGACCGCAGAGAGTGCATGTGGAATTTCTCAAGCTGGCGGATGTCATTCCTGTACAAGGTCCACGTTTCACATCTATACAGCAAGCTGGAGAGTACTGCAGCTTTGTAGACTTGCAGCGTGGTTGGCAGCTTGATGTTGTTGTGGTTTAACACTTGTGCTCGCAGTTGCAGTGCTTGACTGGCCTTGCTGACCTTGGTCGATGTTTCTTTGTCCAGTGAGCCATCAGAAGAGATCACGCTGCCCAAGTACTTGAAAGCATTAGCTGTTTTCAGCTGTGTGTTGGCAATGTGTATATTTGGTGGTGGTGCTGAAGAGCCTGAAGTGTTGGAGGACTTCTATCTTACTGAGACTGACATTAAGACCAAACAACTGTGCCATTTCTGCAAATCTGGACACAATAAATCTGGACACGATAAAGTCCAGAGGGAGTGACATACTGCTCGATGTATTGTCCTTAGGCTGAAACATCAAACCAAAGGCCCATCTGATCTTCTGGATGGGTGTTAACCTCCCACAATGGGGAGCGTTCACCCTGGAGTTAGATTCAATGTTAATTGCTCAACTAAAACAGTTTTGGTACTTTGCAATTTTGCTGAAAGTCATAATTTAAATACATTTTACATCAACTACTTTTCTTTATTTGGTGTATAAGTTTAGCACATACTTCTTTAATCCCTGGCAATTGAACTTTTTGGCAAAGTTCAACAGCAACATTAATTGCAGGAAGTCTGACTAATTTTTATTTTGCATGCTACCCAATAGAATCAGATAATACTATACATAAATACAATAAAGTCAATCATAAATACAATAGGCAGAGCAGAGGGGAATATACAGAATATACAGAATATACAGATAGAGAATCCCAGCATTGCACCGCCTCAGTTCCTTGTCTATTCAATTCTATTTCGTAATTCTGAAGACTTACAGAAACACACTACAAAAAAAAGTTTGAAACAAGCTTATCGTCATTTTCTGTCATAGAATCAAACAGCGTGGAAACAATGCCCAACTTGCCCACATAGAGCAACATGTCCCATCTACATGTTCCACTTGCCTGAGTTTGGCCCATATCCCTCTGAACCTATCTTATCCATGTAGATTAATATCCCTGAACATTAATATCCCTCCATCTGTTATTTGCACTTTATTAATTTATTAATTCATGTGTGTATTTACATATATAATTGTAGTCAATGCCTACTATGTTCTGTTGTGCTATGCAAAAAAAGATTTTCATTGTCCTGTTAGGGACACATGACAATAAACTCTTTTGACTTTGACTTTTGACTTGATAGACACACAAAAATGGAATAACTCAGTGGGACAGGCACCATCTCTGGAGAGAAGGAATGGGTGGCATTTCAGGTCGAGACCTTTCTTCAGACTCCTATCCATGTAACTGTCTGAATCTTTATGAAAGATTGTGATAGTACCCGTCTCAACTACCTCCTATCGCAGCACATTCAGTACACCCAACACACTTTGTGTGAAAATCTCAGGTTCCTAATAAATATTTTCCCCCTCACCTTAAATCTATATCCTGTGGTTCTTGATTCCTCTACTCTGGCCAAAAGACTGTGAATTTACCTGATCTATTTCGCTCATAATTTTGTACACCTCTATAAGATCACACCTCATCCTCCTGCACTCCAAGGAATAAAGTCCTAGACTGCTCACTCTCACTATAGCTCAGGCCCGTGGGTCCTGGCAACATTCTCGTAAATATTCTCTGCACCCTTTCCAGCTTGACAACATCTTTCTTATAATGTACCCAAAACTGAACACAATACTCCAAATGTGGTCTCACCAACGTCTTATATTACTGCAACATGACCACCCTACTTCTGTACTCAATACTCTGACTGTATCCTGAACCAACATCTCAAAACGGGGGAAGAAAAACTGATGAACACAGCGGCAGACAAGCAGGCATGCAGAAAGGAGCACAACAACTTCATCAGACCAGAGACCACACACAAATGTGATCTTTGGGACAGAGACTGTCGTTCCTGCATTGGTCTCTTCAGCCACAAGCGACACTGCTCTAGCCGAGGTTTGGAGCAAGCAGCCAACAACTAGGATGCATCACCCATGGTCAGTCATGACCGAGGGGGGCTTATGACTCTGACTGCTGAAGACCAATGTGCTGAAAGCATTTTTGATCACCCAATCTACTAGTGATGCCACTTTCAAGGAACTATGTGCCTGCACTTATAGATTTCATTTCGGAGTCACGTGAGTGACTTCGTGAAGAGCCCGCCGGCGCGCATGCTCGACATATCGTCGTAACGCGTTGCTGCGACGGCTGGCGGTGGAGCGTGCTCCTCGCCAGCCCTTCATAAGGGGCCACGGAGGTGAGTATTCCACCTTTAGTTGGTGGTCCTTGTTGTCTGATTATGTCTTGCAGCAAGGACATGGATGGGAGTTCGAAGGGCCGGAGGACGTCAGGACGAGTTCGCCGGTCAACAGTTCCGGGGCCTTTACCATCGGCAGTACCTGCAGCGCAGGCCGGGACTCAGGCGGAGATGTGGGTAAGCCCTGTGTTCACAGGTCCAGATCCGCCAGCACACCACAGCTCGGAGGAGTTCGATGAGGAGGAGTGTGGTGTGCCGCCAGAGCAGGGGGACCCTGCCATGGCAGTCAGGTTGTCAGCGGGCTCGCTGGCGACCTCGAGCAGGGCACGTGCCGTTGCACGGCCTGTTCCACTCAGCCCTCCGAGAAGGGGGAGGGGAGGAGCCCAGAAGCCTAACCCTGTTAGGGCTAAGGCATTGCCTGTCGCGGAGGAGCGGTCAGGTTCCAGGGCGAGACCCGGGGCGGCTGTGAGGTCCAGCCGGCACACCCCGACTCTCGACGCCGGGACGGGTCGGTCGAGTCGGGTCTCGTCACGGTCGCCGAGCCCCCCATGGATGGGTGGGCGAGACCATGCGTCGGCAACGTCCACGATGTGGGCAGCCGGCAAGACTGCGCGGGCCCCAGGCAGCCATGCTTCGGCTGGTGCCGACACCTCGCCGCGAGTGCCCTTAGTGGCAGCGGCTTCAGCTCTCGCTAAACGGAGGCGATTGAACACGCCCGCGCAGGAATCGCGCAGTTTCGCCTCGGCAGCTGTTAGCGACAACTACCGGCACCGGCAGGGCCTCGACGAGGTGCGGGCCGATGACAGGAGCCCGGTTTTCTTTTCAGAGCCGGAGGACTCCGACCACCTGAGTGTTCAGGGTGAAGGGCGTATTGACCGTATGGAGCGGCTGCTGGAGCTCCTGCTTCAACGTCAACGACAGCAGGGCAGCAACAGGCACAGGGCGTCTTCACCAACATCTACTATCAGCCTGGAGCAGCAGGAGGAGGAGGTTCTGGTGGATCCCGTACCACCTCCGTTGGAGGTGCCAGCGGAGGAACTCTTGGATGTGGCGACCAAATTCGCGGCCCCACAAACGGCTGGTCTTCCTCTAAATACAAAGCTGGCAGCCACAGTGGACTTTCTTAATAATCAGGTGCTGCAGGAAGAAGTCCTCATCCAGGCTATGAGCCGTCACAAGGCTCCATCAAACTGCAACTCCCTCAACGTGCCTGTGGTCAATACGCCAATATGGGGCAACATCAGTGCGGCTATCCATCAACAAGAGCTAAAATTGCAGCGGATCCTGAAACTCCTCACGGCCGGTATTACCGCCTTTGCGCGGTCGGTGGACGGGGACGAACTGAATTTGGACCAGGAAGATGCTCTGGCCTTATTGTGCGCGACCCAGCACGAAATCAACGGGTTTCGCAAAAACAGCATCCGCCCAGCACTCAACCCGAAGTTTGCAGGATTGTGCAAACCACCGCCGCCGCCGCCGCCCCGTCAGCTCTTTGGTGAGGACCTCTCGAAGAGAGTCAAAGAGCTTGATGAACAAGCCAAAACGGTGGGGATCATGCGCTCTAAGAGTGCCCCCACACCGTCCGGCTCAAAAGCTCCATACATTCGCTCACGAGGGTCGGCCAGTGCCTCGACGAGGACTCACCCTCTAGCTCCACAACGACAACAGCACCAGAACCAGCACCAAGGGTCTTTTTTAGGACAGGGTCGGCAGAGACCTTTGTGGAAATCGAAGACGCCGCGCCCTCAAGACAACCCAGCACCTCCACGGCCACCCACACGTGTCAAGGACCGCCGGTAACCACGGAGGTGAGGGGGTCTGGTTCTCTTTTTTCTCTCTGTTTAACTTCCCATGTTGGTGATCGTTTACGGTTGTTTTTGGATGCATGGGGTAATTTTACTGGTGATGAGTATGTGTTGCGGAATATTCAGGGGCATAAAATTGAGTTTATTAATGGCGACATTCCTCCATCCCAGCACATGCCTGGTCGTACATTCAAATTGTCTGCTGCAGAACAGGCAGCAGGTTATAAGGAAATTTTAAGTCTGGAACAGAAGGGTGTGATTGAGAAAACGGTGCATGAGCCAATTGAATTTGTTTCGAACATATTTACTAGACCTAAGAAGGATGGAGGCTGTCGTGTCATTATTGATCTAACCCATTTGAATACGTTTGTAACATATACTCATTTTAAAATGGATACGTTTGAAACAGCCAAATCATTGATTTCTCATGGCTGCTTTATGGCATGCATTGATTTAAGGGATGCATATTATTCAGTATCCATCCAGAAATATGATAGAAGGTTTTTGAAATTTATCTGGATGGGGCAACTTTGGCAGTATAAGGCTTTGCCTAATGGGCTCACTACAGCCCCTAGATTGTTCACTAAATTGGTGAAGCCAATCATGGCTTATTTGAGACAACGACATCATATAGTTATGGCCTATTTAGATGATGTCTTTATTGTGGGCCACACCCTGCATTTGGCTGAACAGGGTGTTGCAGCTGCTGTCAATATATTTCAACAATTAGGATTCATTGTCCATCCAGAGAAATCGATGTTCTGCCCTGCCCAGGTAATTAATTACCTAGGGTTCACGGTGAACTCAATGAGTATGAGGATAACTATACCAATTAACAAAATTGAGGAAGTCACTCAGGTGTGCAGAGATTTAATTGGCACCAATATACCATCGATTCGGCATACAGCCACAGTAATTGGCAAGCTAGTGGCTTTGTTTCCGGCAGCACGATATGGACCTTTGCATTATCAGAATTTGCAAAGAGCTAAAATTATTGCGTTAAAACGGAACGCTGGTCATTACGATCGATCAATGCAGCTGCCGTCCGAAGCGATAACTGAGTTGCAATGGTGGGTGTGTCACATTAGCAACTCATTTAAGCCTGTTAGGGAGGCTAATCCGGTGGTATATTTACAGACTGATGCAAGCTCCAATGGCTGGGGAGCTACTGATAATTGCTCTAGTTGTGGAGGCAGATGGGACACCCTTGAGGCATCGATGTTGTTGACTCAAGGGATTAACTATTTGGAGTTGCTGGCAGCATTCCACGGACTTCGTGCATATTGTTCCAAGCTTGTTGGAGCACACGTCTGTCTCCAAATAGACAACACCACAGCTGTGGCATATTTAAACCATATGGGTGGTACCAGGTCAGTTTCGTGTGACAAATTGGCTAACTCAATTTGGCTCTGGTGTGTTCAAAGAGACATTTGGATTTCAGCTACCTATTTGCCAGGTGAGCTTAATACTGTGGCGGACACTAGGTCACGCAAATTTAATGACAACATTGAATGGATGTTGCATCCTGAGATTTTTTCTAAAGTCACAGCCAAATTTGGTAAACCGGACATTGACCTTTTTGCGTCACGGTTAAACCATCAGGTACCAGCCTACGTTTCATGGGAACCAGATCCTGGGGCAATAGCGCTAGATGCATTCTCGCTGGACTGGGGGAATTGGTTTTTCTATGCCTTCCCTCCGTTTTGCCTCATCAGTCGGGTATTGCGAAAGATTCAGGCAGATGCTGCCAAGGGCATCCTTATTATACCCGACTGGCCCACACAGCCTTGGTATCCGGTGGTCTTTGACATGCTCAACGAACCTTGGGTCCTTTTGAGGGGTTGCCCACAATTGGTTACTCACCCTGTCTCAGGGGAGCCACATCCCTGCCATGGCTATTTAAATTTGTTGGCTTGCAGGTTCTGAACAGGCCGTTAGTCCAATACGGCCTCTCGGCTCGGACCATGGATACCATCGGGGCGTCGTGTCGAGAGTCCACAAGGCGAAGATACCGCTCGCATATTAAGAAGTGGGAAGCCTACTGCAGCCGCTCTCGCATCACGTACGATGACGTGACAATAACCGACGTCCTGGAATTCCTCGCGGGGTTGCACCATGATGAACACTTAAGTTACAGTGCCATCAACAGCGCCAGAAGTGCGCTATCATTCTACCTCAAGATTGGGGTAGGATCCAACAGGCTAGTGTCCAGACTCATGCGGGGTATATTCAATATGAATCCGCCTACACCACGCTATAATATCACCTGGGATGTCAGGGACGTATTAACCCTGCTCAGGACGTGGTCTCCCATGGAAGGGCTCCAACTGGACCAACTCACCATGAAGCTGGTGATGTTACTAGCGCTGACTTCAGCTCAGAGGGTACAGACACTACACAAACTTTGTGTCGACAGAATGACATCTACCCCTACAGAAGTAGTCTTTTTCATTGACGAGCTGCTAAAGCAGCATAGACCTGGGTGCACAGGGCTGCAGCTGAAGTTCCCGGCATACCCCGCAGATGCTAGGCTATGTTTAGCCTCACATATCCGCCACTATGTCAAGGTGACGGCACGCATCAGAGGAATGGAGAGATACCTGCTTGTCACTCATAAGAGACCTCATCATCGAGTGACAGTCCAGACGATATCCAGGTGGCTTCGAGTCGTCTTGGGTAAGTCAGGTATCGACACTAATGTGTTCAAGTCTCATTCCACCAGGGCTGCATCGACGTCAGCGGCGAGGGTCATGGAGGTGTCCATGGACCAAATTCTCGCCACAGCAGGATGGGCGAATGAAGCTGTGTTCCAGCGTTTTTATAACAAGCCTGTTGCTGCTCCTCTACAGTTCGCAGAAGCCGTGCTGAATGCAGGTCAAGAACGTGGAGATGTCCCCGCATGAGGGGTTTTTGATTTGTTATTAATAAATATGCTCTTGTTTTGCAGTATGAACTATTGAGCCAGTTTGTCCTCCCATCCATCCCTGGTAGTGGTGTGTCAGCATGGACGTGGTCCAGGGCGTGTAATCACAGAAGCTTTGAAGTCTTCACGAAGTCACTCACGTGACTCCGAAATGAAATAGTAAGATTGAACGAGAACTTACCAGTTCGAAGGTTGATCTTTATTTTATGAGGAGTCGAAGTGAGGGATTTCGTGCCCTCCTCGCCCAACCCTCAATCACCTTCATCTGGTAATCTTAGTCAATTCAATCATACTATGCTAAGTCATTTCTATTGTTGGTTCTGTGATTCCACGCCGCTACTTTGAAGTATGTCGAGCATGCGCGCCGGCGGGCTCTTCACGAAATCCCTCACTTCGACTCCTCATAAAATAAAGATCAACCTTCGAACTGGTAAGTTCTCGTTCAATCTTACTATTCCTCTGCTCTACAAAACTCCCCAGAGCCCTACAATTCAATATGTAGGTTCTGCCTTTGTTAGACTTTCCAAAATGCAACATCTCACTTTTCGCTGTGTTAAACTCCATCAACCATTTCTCAGTCCACCTGATCAACTGATTAAGATTCTGCAGCAATTTATAGTAACCATCTTCACTATCTACAATAACACCAACTAGTATCATCTGCAAACTTACTAATCATGCCGTGTGCGTTCTCATCCAAATCAAATATCAATGGGCCCAGCACCAAACCCTGAGGCACACCACTGATCACAGGGATTTCAATTAAAAATAAGCCCAGACTGATTTAGTGCATTAACCTGAAATGTCAATCATCCCTCTTCCTCCCCAGAATCTTCCGCTTTCAGTTTGCCTTTTGCTAACAGTAGTAATATTCATAATCTGTCAATCCTCAACAACCTATTTCTTCAAATTCAGAGACAACAAGGTGGGTGCCATGGCGGTGCAGCGGTAGATTTGCTGCCTTACAGCGCCAGAGACCCAGGTTCAGTCCTGACTACGGGTGCTGTCTGTATGAGTTTGAACATTCTTCCTGTGATTGCCTGGGTGTTCCCTGGGTGCACCAATTTCCTCTCATATGCCAAAGATCTACAGTTTTGTAGGTTAATTGGCTTCGGTAAAATGATTGTAAATTGTCCCTAGTGTGTAAGCCAGTGCTTATATATGGGGATCGCTGGTTGGCGTGGACTTAGTGGGCCAAAAGGCCTGTTTTGGAAAGACACTCTTGCCATAGAGGGAGTACAGAGAAGGTTCACCCAACTGATTCCTGGGATGGCAGGACTTTCATATGAAGAAAGACTGGATAGACTCGGCTTGTACTCGCTAGAATTTAGAAGATTGAGGGGGGATCTTATAGAAACTTACAAAATTCTTAAGAGGTTGGACAGGCTAGATGTAAGAAGATTGTTCCCAATGTTGGTGAAGTCCAGAACAAAGGGTCACAGTTTAAGGTTAAGGCGGAAATCTTTTAGGAGCGAGATGAGACATTTTTTTTTTCTCACAGAGAGTGGTAAATCTGTGGAATTCTCTGCCACAGAAAGTAGTTGAGGCCAGTTCATTGGCTATATTTAAGAGGGAGTTAATTGTGGCCCTTGTGGCTAAAGGGATCAGGGAGTATGGAGAGAAGGCAGGTACAGGATACTGAGTTGGATGATCAGCCATGATCATATTGAATGGCGGTGCAGGCTTGAAGGGCCGAATGGCCTAATTCTGCACCTATTTTCTATGTTTCTATGTTTTGGGTTGTATCTCTAGCTATACAAAGACCCGGCAGAAACTTGTTGCTTTCTGCCCTGCCTCATCTTGTAACCAAAATAAATTTAGAGCTGTTAGAAGAGGAATTAGCTAAAGAAAAAACCCAAAGAAATATGCCTGAGATTGCAGAAGATGCCAATGATTAGGCAGCGCTGCCAGCTGCCAGAGCTCTCAAGTGGCAACACGCTAATGAGAGATTCATGAATCTTCCCTCAATCTCTCTCAAACGCATCAGCAGTCTCTCCATCCATGTAAGCAAGTTCTCACAACTATCATTTGAATGCCCTCACAAAGCCTAACTTAATGGCATAAGCCAAATACATTTAAGCAATCCAAGAAGAACAGATTTTCTATGCCAAAACACCATGGACATTTTCACTTGTCAATTGTCTGTAGGAATAATTGAACAGGTTCGCATAGACATAAAATGTGAAGCCGTTCTTGTCTTCTGGGCTTGTTTCATTATTCTGACACTGAGAGAATGCACATTTAGCTTCAGACAAGAAGAAAGTAACAGGCTAATGCACCTATTAGAAACATAGAAATATAGAAAAATAGATGCAGGAGTAGGCCATTCAGCCCTTCGAGCCAGCACCAACAATCAATGTGATCATGGCTGATCATCTAAAATCAGTACCCCATTTCTGCTTTTCCCCCATATCCCTTGATTCATTTAGCGCAAAGAGTTAATCCAACTCTCTCTTGATAACATCCAGTGAATTGACCTCCACTGCCTTTTGTGGCAGGTAATTCCACCAATTCACAACTCTCTGGGTGAAAACGTTTTTCCTCATCTCAGTCCAAAATAGCCTACCCCTTATTCTTAAACTATGACCCCTGGTTCTGGACTCCCCCAACATTGGGAACATTTTTCCTGCATCTAGTCGTTCCAGTCCTATAATAATTTTATATGTTTCTATAAGATCCCCTCTCATCCTTCTAAAGTCCAGTGAATACAAGCCCAGTCGACCCATTCTTTGATCGTATGTCAGTCCCGCCATCCCAGGAATTAACCTGGTCTACCTCTGCTGCACGCCCTCAATAGCAATAATGTTCCTCCTCAAATTAGGAGACCAAAATTGCATACAATACTCCAGGTGCAGTCTCACCAGGGCCCTGTATAACTGCAGTAGGACCTCCTTGCTTCTAAACTCAAATCCTCTCACAATGAAGGCCAACATCCCATTAACTTTCTTCACTGCCTGCTGTACCTGCATGCTTACTTTCAGTGACGATGTACAAGCACACCCAGGTTTGCACTGTTAATGGTTAATTTTCCAAATCTGACACCATTCAGATAATAATCTGCCTTCCTGTTCTTGCCACCAAAGTGGATAACCTCACACTTAGCCACTCATTTGGTTATTACATACATTCTTGGAGAGCTTAAACTATAATAGTAAGATTAAATGAGAACTTACCAGTTTGAAGTTTGATCTTTATTTTATGAGGAGTTACGAAACCGAGTTGGATGATCAGCCATGATCATATTGAATGGCGGTGCAGGCTCAAAGGGCCGAATGGCCTACTCCTGCACCTATTTTCTATGATTCTACGATGAACCACTCAATATGATCATGGCTGATCATCCAACTCGGTATCCCGTACCTGCATTCTCTCCATACACCCTGATCCATCTAGCCACAAGGACCACATCTAACTCCCTCTTAAATATAGAGAATGAACTGGCCTCAACTACTTTCTGTGGCAGAGAATTCCACAGATTCACCACTCTGTGTGAAAAATGATTTTCTCATCTTGGTCCTAAAAGACTTCCCCCTTATCATTAAACTGTGACCCCTTGTTCTGGACTTCCCCAACATCGGGAACAATCTTCCTGCATCTAGCCTGTCCAACCCCTTAACAATTTTGTAAGTCTCTACAAGATTCCCCCTCAATCTTCTAAATTCTAGCGAGTACAAGCCGAGTCTATCCAGTCTTTCTTCATATGAAAGTCCTGCCATCCCAGGAATCAGTCTGGTGAACCTTCTCTGTACTCCCTCTATGGCAAGAATGTCTTTCCTCAGATTAGGAGACCAAAACTGTGCGCAATACTCCAGGTGTGGCCTGCTCTTATACTCAAATCCTTTTGCTATGAATGCTAACATGCCATTCGCTTTCTTCACTGCCTGCTGCACCTGCATGCCTACTTTCAATGACTGGTGTACCATGACACCCAGATCTCGTTGCAACTCCCCTTTTCCTAATTGGCCACCATTCAGATAATAGTCTACTTTCCTGTTTTTGCCACCAAAGTGGATTACCTCACATTTATCCACATTATACTGCATCTGCCATGCATTTGCCCACTCACCCCACTCATCAAGGAGGAATTAAAAATAGAACCTAAAAATAGTGTTGGCAAATATCCCCTGTTTGGCAATGGGTTGTTATAACACATTTGGAAATTCACTTGTTTGACCATCCTGCAGCCACTACGATGTGGTCCAGCGAAACATCCATAACCCTCGCGGCTGATGTTGTTGCAGCCCTGGTGGAGTGAGGTTTGGAAACATCAGTGTTCACTCCTGCACAAGCCAAAACCCGTTAAATTACCTGGAGATGGTCTATACTGATAACTACATATGAGGTTTTTGTAAATAACGAACATCGTTAGTTCAGAGCATCTAAGGCTTTAGGTGACATAATGACTGTATAGATGTGTGACCACACACACAACCAAAGGTCCATGGAGTATGCCATGAAATTAGTTTGATACCTGATGCTCCCGGTCTACTCTGCAAGACTAAGTCATGAACAAAAGTATCATATATTTGCAGCTGTAACCATCCTGTCCAGTCATAGCTTATGCAACGACTGGTCCCGTTGCACTGAACCCAGCGCCATGAGGATAACCACTTAGACCGAGGACAGGAATGTAGATGGAGTCCACCGGCGACACAACGACAGCAGGACATAACATCCCACATCATCCCACTTGGGCATCAATAATACCGGTGCCAAAGAAGAGCATGGTGACATGCCTCTTTGACTATCGACCAGTGGCTCTAATGCCTGTGGTGATGAAGTGCTTTGAGAGGTTGATCATGGCGAAAATCAACTCTTACCTCAACAAAAACCTGGACCCACTGCAGTTCGCTTACTGCCACAACAGATCAACGGTGGATGCAATCTTGCTGGCCCTCCACTCCGCTCTGGACCACTTGGACAACAAAAACTCATATGGCAGGCTGTTATTCATTAATTACAGCTCGGCATTTAACACAATCATCCCCTCCAAGCTGGTTACCAAATTCGCAGAACTGGGTCTCTGCGCATCCCTCTGCAATTGGATCCTCGACTTCCTCATTCACAGACCACAGTCTGTTCGTATTAGCGGAAATGGGTCAGACTCGATAAAAATCAGCACCGGAGCACCTCAAGGCTGCGTGCTCAGCCCCCTGCTGTACTCACTCTATACTCATGACTGCATAGCCGTTCATAGAGCGAACTCCATCGTCATGTTCGCTGACGACACCACCGTTATGGGACGTATCACTGATGGAGATGAGTCAGAGTATAGAAGAGAGATCGAGCGACTGTCCATATGGTGCAAGCACAATAGCCTGGCCCTCAACACCAGCAAAACCAATTAACTGATTGTGGACTTTGGAAGGTGTAGGATGGGGACCCACAGTCCTGTTTATATCAACAGGTCAATGATTTATATCAACAGGTCAAATTCCTGGGCATGCATATCTCTGAAGATCTTTCCTGGTCCGAGAACACAGATGCAATTGTTAAGAAAACTCATCAGCGCCTCTACTTCCTGAGAAGATTACAGGGAGTCGGCACAGTAGGGAGCTTGCTGACCGATTGCATCGTGGCTTGGTTCGGCAACTTGAGTGCCCTGGAGAGGAAAACACTACAAAAAGTAGTAAACACTGCCCAATCCATCATCGGCTCTGACCTTCCTTCCATCGAGGGGATCTATCACAGTCGCTGCCTCAAAAAAGCTGGCAGCATCATCAAGGGCCCACACCATCCTGGCCATACACTCATCTCCCTGCTACCTTTGGGTAGAAGGTACAGGAGCCCGAGGACTGCATCGACCAGGTTCAGGAATAGCTACTTCCCCACAGCCATCAGGCTATTAAACTTGGCTCGGACAAAACTCTGAACATTAATACCCCTCCATCTGTTATTTGCACTTCATCAATTTATTCATTCATGTGTGTATTTATGTATATAATTGTAGTCAATGTCTACTATGTTCTGTTGTGCTATGCAAAGAAAGAATTTCATTGTCCTGCCAGGGGCACATGACAATAAACTCTTTTGACTTTGACTTTGATATTTCCGAGTTCCTGGGCTTGGGGGAATTTGAGTTGAAGAAACCCTTCATAAATCTGGATATCGGAGGTCGAGACCGGACAGCGTGGTGTCCCGACCCCAGCAGGAAGTATGACGACAATGCACTTTTGGCACAATTTTAGCACTAAAACTCCTTCTCTCATGAAATATAGCTATAGAGGAAAACCAAGACATCTGTTATACGTACCATGTCATACGATATATTGGACTGTAAACAGGACACTAACATTTCTTGATATAGGAGATGTACTGTTTCTGGTACTATCTCTTCAGGCCGCAGTGATTACATCCACCATACAACCTGACAGTCCGTACCCCAGGAAAGGTCTTCTCATTGTCTGCAACCCAACAATATTATTCGCTCATGCAGAGGATGGTTCTCCCCAGTTGGTATCACTCAATAACTCTTGTTGGTATCAACTTAATTTTAACTGGATGGATGAGAAACCCCAATTTCTCAAATATTAGTTTTGCGGCTGAAATAACTAATTTAGCAAGATTCAGTGTTTACAATATCATCCAGATAGGCCTTAAATATGTATTTTCGAGTTTTGAGCAGCCCAAGCACTGGCTTGGTAATTTGGTAAACAACCTGGGAGCTGAAGTTAGCCCATTTTGCAATGCTTTAACTGCTATCGTTGCCCATCCAGCTAAATTTCAAATATCTCCAGTGAACCCTGTGAATGGGAACTGAATACTATGCATCTTTGAGGTTGATGCATGCCATGAAGTATCCTATGGAAATCCGTTGTTAGACAGTAACGATGTGTCCCATTAAAAAGTCTATACAGCACATGTGAATGTGAGTTAATCAAGGGTGATCCAACATCATCCATCTTTTGCTTGTTTGGATATCTGCTTGTACACCCAAACCTTTTTGATTGGAATGAATAGAAGTCCAATTTGGTGTATGTTGTATGGGTAGCAATAAGTTAAAGGAAATCCAATTCAAAATCCTTGTATACTGTGCAGCATCATCTGATCTGATGTTATTCGTCGATATTCGTGCAAAAACAGTGTAATCTATTACCACACGTAACTTGTCCACACACCTTGTGTTTCAGAAAGAACCAGACCCACCTACCTTCATGGGTATCGGTGGTCTTATGGTGTGCCCAAAGGCCCCTGATGCGGGTTCTGTTTCTGTCCTCCGGTTGTGATTGCATCCTTGAATTTGAAGGATAGGACTGCTGGGGTGCATGGATTTCACATTTTCCCTCATGGCCGGCTTAGGTATTGGCCTGAAGGACCTCTGCCCAGAGAATCAGCTTTCAAGCTGCCACCAGCTGCAGTGAACCACTTACTGCCGATGGAGGCGTAGGGGTGTAGTCGCCGCAACTGTGAGGCTTTTGCTCGTCGTAGGTACCTTGACTGGTCCGACAGCTTTACTTCCTCATCCAGGTTTTTTGCCTGTTTGGCTAGGTCTTCTCCAAGGAGAAGATTCCGCGGCTGAACTTTGCTGGCACGATCCATAGTCTCCCCAGATAGCGCTGTTCACTGTCGGCACTTTGTTCCTGTAATGCACTCCCTATGTTTCATGGACATACTTCCGAGTTGGGAGTCAGTCACATGCTGACTCCTCGCAGTACCCTCCACTGAGAGGGAGATTTGAAAGCAGCCCTGCAACATGCACTGCTGCAGGTCTGCGCTGATATGGTCCCGTCCACGGACCATATCAGGATAGAGCATCTCCTCAGTGGGATGAACACCCTGCGGACGCATCCATGCTCCACCTGGGAAAACGTCCAAGGACGTACCCATGGAGGGGAACCATCCTATTTTCTTCACACAGCTGGTGGAATGTTCCCCCGACATACCACCAAACTGCGAGTCAACCCAAAACTGACTACCTACACTCCCCTCCTCAGAGAGGGAGATATAATGCAGCCCTGCACCAGCCGCTGCCGTGGGCCCCTGAGACCTGCGCTGATATGACTCCCCTCCTTGGAGTATATCATGGTGGAGCATCCTTCCCATGAGATGCTCTATCCGGGAAAGTCATCCAAAGATGCTCCCCACTGCAGGAGGCGAACCCTCCTGACCGTGCTCGTCCAAAGTCCGTGGGGAGACCCGGTCTGCCGAGCCGGGTCTCCCCACGGAGCTGGGATTCCCCGCGGCTTCCATAGCCGGGTTTCCCTGAGTCGGGCTTCACCTCGCGGGGCCAGGATTCCTCACGGTCTCCGTGGCCGGGCAACCCCGAGCCGGGTTTCCCTTCACGGATCCGGGATTCCCCGCGGTCTCCGTGGCCGGGGCTCCGCGAGCCGGGTTTCCCCGCGGGCGCAGGATTAGACCCCGGACTGACATCCAGCAGGAACTCTGTAAAAGAGCTTCCTGCTAGAAAGCACAACCTGAAAAATAAGTTCAAAATTTACTTTCAGGTTTTTGAAACTTACCGCTGGAGGAGCAATGCGCCTACCAGCCTGTCATGGCGCAATGTGATTGATGTAATGACGCGCATGCGAGCTGGCGGGTTCTTCACATAGTCACTCACGTGACTCCGAAGTAAAATAAGCCCTGATGCTTTCCATCTGAATGCCATGAACTGGGCATGGAGAGATGTCAGAGAGTTACAGAGTCCTAGTGTGTCGTCAGCTGTTACACAGACCACTTATGGTTGAACCCTCGTCAGCAGCTACGAGGGCTGATATATGACATCATGTGCTACGGGGAGTGTCCTGCTACTTAAGCTTATCTCACCACGAGAGCTGGGCAGTCAACAGGTAGCTGAGCCCGAGAGAACAACCACGCTCAGCTACAGCAATAATGATAATGATGTTAGCGGACCAACTTAACATGTAACACCTGAATAAAACTACTGCTTGAACCTGCCTGATGTCTGACCTTATTCACCACGTTTGGTGCCACTACACTAGTGTTATACAGCACAGAAGCAGTCCCTTCGGCCCAACGTGTATATGACGACCAAGAAACCCAATCTAAGGTAGACCTATTTTCCCTTATGTAGTCCATATCCATGTACCTGTCCTTTTCCACTATCCATTTCCTATCAATGTACCTGTCCAAGTGTTTTTTACATGCTGCTTTTGACAAGAGATACATTTCTTCAATTATTGTGATATGAATGGCATAATTTAATGAAAGAGCATGATATTCATCATTTCTGAAGGATTACATTTGCTTCAGTAATCCAGATGTATCTGGTGAATTATTTTTAGCTTTTCAGAGGCGCTGGTTACCCAAATAGTTTAACAAAATAATTAATCTCTTAAAACCATTTGCAAGATACCCTGCAGCCGGGTGATAATAGGATTAAATTGCTTTCATCATTTGTTGTTGGGTCTCGGATTAGCCATGTGTTGTCAAATTGAATATTGTCACTATTTCTCTTTGATACATGTGCCTCCAGGCCAGCTCTTGGGATTCGTGGGGAATTTGTTCACTGAGCATAAAAGTTAAATGAAGGCTGCAACTGTGCCGACAAATATCACTTCCAGTGACGTTTAGTTGGATACAAGTCAATACCTGATGGACATGGGATGATGGCAGAAAACTGACTTTAGTCCATCAATAATGTACAACATTGTGTGTGTGCAGGATCTTTGAAAGAACTATCCAATTAGATATTATAGCTCATAGAGAGTCATAGAGTGATACAGTGTGGAAACAGGCCCTTCGACCCAATTTGCCCAAACCAGCCAACGTGTCCCCACTACACTAGTCCCACCTGCCTGTGTTTGGTCCATATCCTGCCAAACTTGTCATGTACATGTACCTGTCCAACTTAAATGTTGGGATAGTCCCAGCCTCAACTACCTCCTCTGTCAGCTTGCTCCATACATCCATCACCTTTGTGTGAAAAAGCTACCCCTCAGATTTCTGTTAAATCTTTTCCCCTTCACATTGAACCTATGGCCTCTGGTCCTCGATTCCCCTACTCTGGGCAAGAGATTATCTTCTGTTTTCTTTCGCAGTTGGCTCTGCAGAAAATCTTGTTTCAAAACACGTCGTCAGCATGAAGTCACCTTTGAAGATGATGAACACACTATCAATCATAATGCAAGCACTAATAGATTATTGACAGATTTCCTTTCCTCCTTAACAATTGTCTCTATTTGTATTTGGTTTGAATTAACTCTGCAGCCATTTTGCCTGTTAATAATACACACCTACCTGACCCCAGTTACGTTAATTGTCCTGTTTGTAGAGTGATTCCAAATTCCACTTTACACCTTGTCCTGTGTATTTGATTCCTTAGTAAGAGCTTTGCTATAACTTCTTAACTAAATTTTACATAGGTAAACATATTTCTCATGATACGTGCAACTGATTACAAGAGTTCACATATTTAAAATTAATAGTAAGATTAAATGAGAACTGTTTGAAGTTTGAAGTTACCAGTTTGAAGTTTGATCTTTATTTTATGATGAGTTGCATTGGTGATTACGTGAAGAAGAACCCTGTCAGGCCGCATGCGCGTCAATCTTCAAAGCAGGGGTATGAAATCACAGTTAACAGTAAATGAAGTATAATAGTAAGACCAGAAACCTAGAACTACCAGATAACCTTTGTGAGAGAGGGTTGGGAGTGGAGGGCACGTAATCACCAATGTAACTCCTCATAAAATAAAGATCAAACTTAAAACTGGTAAGTTCTAGTTTAATCTTACTATTTTACTTCGGAGTCACATGAGTGACTATGTGAAGAATTCAAATCTCTGTGATTTCATGCCATAGATTCAAATCCCGACGTCTCACTGTATCGATTGAATCAGAAAGAGTAAATAATCAACAATGCATTAGACCTTGACATTGAATTAAATGTATTAACGGTTTATTTTTACAAATAAAACAATAACAACCCCTCTGTCCCAGGGGGAAGCTATAAAACTGAACTTAAAACAGAATGGGCAAATACCCCTGGTTTGGTAATCAGTTTCTGATAATATTTTTGAAACATCAATTCACTTGACCATATTGACCACTTGAGGATATGGTCTATGGGGACGTCCATTGCCCTGGCCGCTGATGTTGATGCTGCCCTGGTGGAATGAGATTTAAAATTGTCAATGTCAATACCTGCATAAACCAGAACCTGCTTCAGTAACCTTGAAATAGTCTGAACCGACACCTTACAATGCATTTTTATGTGGCTTATCATTAATGCTGATTCTGCACCTCTTAGGGTTCTGGTGGCCTTGATGTAATATAGCAAGTGTGACACAACACATAGGCGTGAATCCTTAGGGTATGCCGAAAAGATAATCTTAAACCCTGTCACCCCCGGTCTGCTCTGCTCGAGTAGATCATTGATGTAAAACGTAATGGCATCTGCAGATACTTCCATCCTGTCTAGTTTCAGCTTCTGCAATGTCTGCACCCGTTGTGCTGAAACCAGTGCCATGAGCATGACTACCTTCATGGTGACTTTGGGCAAAGACAGACCCCACAGAATATTGATCTGATCCCATCCATAAGTATGAAGACATTGCACTTCTGGTTGCATTGATCGCACTATAGCTTAACCTTTGATCGAAATGGAGAGTTGACAGGAACTAGCACATGAGATGCCTGCCATGTGATATGAAATATTCTGCCATAAGCAGAACACATCCCACTTCCTTATATAAGAGATGTACTGCTTTTGGGTACTATCCCTCCAGGCCGCAGTAATAACATCCATGGTGTGATCGGATAGTCCTCTCCCCAGGTATGGCCTTCTTAGAATCTGCAAATTAATAGATCAATACGATTATGTAAAGGGTGTTGCTCGCCAGTTACAGGGTGCACCAGTAGGTTGCTATGTTTGGGGACAATCATAAGGGGCTGTGTCATGACCTGCAAAATGAGAGGGAACCATGGCTGAGTAGGCCAGTCGGGTACCACCAATACTCCTGAGGTGGAGTCCTGCTTAATTTTTTGCAGACACTGACTAATGAGGCAAAATGGATGAAATGCATACAAAAACATTCCACCCCAATGCAGCGAGAATACATCTACCACTGCTGCCCCAGGATCTGGTTCCCATGAAACATATTTAGATAACTGGTGGTTTAGTCCGGATGCAAACAAATCGATATCTGGCATCCCATACCAAGCAACAATATTGTTAAATGTCTCATGATTCAACATCCATTCTGTGTTGTCATTGAATTTGCATGTCCTTGTGTCTGCTACTATGTTGAATCTACCTGGAAAGTAGATAGCTGACAGCCAAATGTCTCTGGTAATACACCCGTCCCAAATTAGATTCGCCAATCTATCACAAGATTCTGACTTGATTCCACCCATATGATTAACATACGTCACTGCCATAGTCAATCTGAACCTAAACATGCAAGTGACACTTAGTAGAACAATAAACGTTAAGCCCATAAAATGTTCCCAAAAGCTCTAAATAATTAATCCATCGTGATTGCAGAAGAGGTGCCTCATGCACAATCCATCTGCCTCCACAGCTGGAAATAGTATCAGTAGATCCCAACCTAGAGCACTGACATCAGTCTGTAAGACAATGGAAGGTGGTTCAACCAGAATTTGAGACATTCATGATCCACCATTGCACTTCAGCAATGGCTGCAGTTGGTAATTGCATGGGCCTGTCATAACTACCCGAATGTATTGTCAGTGCCTGTTCCTTTGCTCGTTGTAATTGTTGGTAATGCAGAGGTCCAAACTGCACAGCTGGAAATGAAGCCACTAATTTACCAATCAAGCTGGCCACCTGTCTAATTGAAGGTCGTTGCTCTTCAATTAGCTTAATACAGCCTTCAATTAGCTGCAGCCTTTTGTCCCTAGGCGGAGTCACTGACATGTGATCTGAGTTAATAGTGAAATAGACAGGTGATCTGGGCGGGCGCCCACTACCCATCATGGTTTTGCTTGCGGTTCGACTCGCCTTCACCTTTGATGCTTTTTCCATGGTTTGAACTTGATCTGAAAAACAAGCCCCACTCCAACAAGAAAGCAACCTCCGTCTAAGCTGAGCACTTACCTTGAGGTTTTTAAACTTACCACTGGAGAAGCGCTACTCCTCCTAACCGGTCGCTGCGCCAGTGCATCTGGTGTTAATGATGCACATGCGGCCTGACAGGGTCTTCTTCACGTGACTCCAAAGTAAAATGGCACAATACTCCTCACACAGAATTATTATCCTCTGGATCGCTCGGCCTGAGAGGGCCCTGAATGCTGAGCCCATTAATAATTTTAAAGGGAACTAGACCAGGTGCGGATCCGTTGGGCCCGTAACCCAAGGCAACATTCCACCACTGACCCATAGCCCCCAACTATGCAGGCAAGTCTGAGGGGTTCCCATTATGACGCCAGAGATCCCCATTGTGATGTGAGTCACGGCAACCCTCCATTAACAGTGCCTCGCCATCCCTCTTCCTCCCTTTATCCTCCTCCATTCCCCCTCAACCCCCTCCTCTTCTTTCCCCTCCTCCTCCACTCCCCACTCTCTCCCTCACCTCTCCCTACCTCTCCTTTCCCATCCCCTCAGTCACTCCCTCCCTCCCTCCCTCCCTTCCTCCCTCCCACCATAACATCCCTCCCCTCCCTACCCCCCCCCTCTATTTCCCTGCTCCATCTCTCCTCACCTCCCCATCCCACTCTGCCACTCTCCCTCCTCACCTCCCCCACTGCCCTCCTCTCCCTCTATCCCCCCTCCTCCCCCACTCTCCCTCCTCATCCTCCCCACTTTCCCCTCCATCTCCCCTCCTTACCCCCTCCTCTCCCTCTATCCCCTGCTTCCCCAATCCTCACCTCCCCCCCCCATCGTACCTCCCCACAATGAAAATCCTGATGTTTTATTAAAATGAAACCTCTGCAGAGGCGCCACACGTCGTGAATAAACAGTTTCTTTATTCATGCATTATAGTTTAGATATACATGCATGTTTAGTTCTCTAACACTAAAATCATTGTTGCTGCAGCGAGACTGTTGCCTCGTGGGCTCAAGCTGGGCACTTGCTGGGGTGGCAGGATGCTCATGCGACGAGAGAAGAAGAGGAAGAGAGAGGGCTAGAGCGAGAGAGAAGGTTGACCCATGGTTCGTTACATATACTAGGGCACACCCCTATACCCCGTGACAAACCCGGGTAGAGTTTGAGGGGTTTGGGGGGGGGGGGGTGCGTCAGCAGAGGGGAGTGATGGTTCCCAAACCTCGCTCCCGGTTGCAGACTGCAGTCAGGGTCCGAGAACGGGATGGGGGGGGTGGGACGGCCTGCAGCATCGCACACACACTAACCACCCCCCTTGATATTATATTAATATTATTAATTGGCTCCTTTAACCCTACCCCTGCCCTATCCACCAATGCATAGCTCCCAACTGACAGGCGCCAACTAGAGAGGGAGGAGGATAGAGGAAGGGGAGGGTAGAGAGAGAGGGCAGAGAGATAGTGGAGAGAGAGAGAGGGGCAGATACAGAGTGAGAGGGGTAGAGACAGGGCCAGTCCTTGGTATGCGTGCGTACCCAGGTGCCGGCTCTCCATCTCAGGACTCTGCGGAGGTATATGTATGTAGAGAACCCTCCCAGATGGCACGCTCTGGCCAGGCATTTTTTCCCTCAGGGTCGTTGCCTAAGTGGGGTCTCGCGGCTCCCGGTGGCAGGCATCAGTGGACCCGCTCTAAGGGGCTTGTCTGTCTTCTACTGGGATGTGCTAAGAGTGAGGAATTTGGCTGTTTTCAGCCAGAGTGTTGCTCCACGAGGGGAGGGGGATGTTGTGGCTGCGGGTGTGGCCGGTCCCCATCCTGTCATGGTGGGTGTCGAGGAGAGGCGTGGGCCTAGAGTGGTTCAGATAGAGCTTACCCCCGCTCCGTCAGATCTGCTCATCGGGCCTAGGCTCCGGGATATGTCTCGGCCTCCAGCTCCACATAATTTGAGCTGCCTTTCTGAGATGACCAGCATGCCATTTCGTGATGCGAAGAGACGCACACTGTATAGCATGCTACTGCACATTCTTAACCTCCTTGCCTTCGTCTACCGTCCCGACACACCATGGCGGACGGTGTTACCATCCGAAGGCGGGGGAAGTCCCCAGTGGGAGCCTTCTATAACGGAGTCGTTCCCCTTTACATTGGGGATCTGGGGTGGAGAGTGTTGCATGGAGCGGTGGTATGTAATAAACTTTTGAGCCGGTTCACGGGCTCGTCCGCTGCATGTATTTTCTGCGGAGAGTAGGAGACCGTGCTTCACGTGTATATGGAGTGTGAGAGGTTACTGCCCCTGTACCAATATCTGAAGGGGTTGTTCTTCAAGTTCTGGCTGCATTTTAGTCTCACAATCCTGGTGTTCGGACACAAGGCAGGGAGTGGGGAAAGCCAGTGTGGGGGGGGGGGGGGGGGACTTACCTGTCAGTTTCCTCCTCGGCCTGGCCAAGATGGCCATTCGTGGGTCCAGGCAGCGGGCGGTCGATGGTCAGCCTAGAGTCGGCTGCCTGCCCCTCTTTTGGGCCTACGTCCGTGCACGTGTGTCCACGGGGACTCTGGAGGCCTTCTGTCAACGTTGGTCACCGCGTGGGGTTGAGAGTATTGTAAACAATGAATGTACTGTTGTACTACAATGATTTGTTTGTTATAGTGTTATTTTTGATTATGTTTTGATGTGTTGTATTATATGATTGTGTTGAAGAAATTTTTTGAAAAAAAAGGGGTAGAGACAGAGAGGGAGGGGCAGAGACAGAGGGGCAGAGGGGCAGAGGCAGATAGAGAGTGGGGTAGAGAGGGGGGGAGAAAGGGGGAGATGGGGAGAGATGGGGAGAGATGGGGAGAGATGGGGGGAAGAGAGGGGGAAAGGGAGGGGGAGGGAGATGGGGGAGAAAGGGGGCTCGAGATGGAGCATGAGGGGACAGACAGGGAGCGGGGGGTGGGCGGCGAGAGGAAGGGAGGTAGAGTTTGAGGGGGTTGAGGAGGGGCTGGTTCCTGAATGCACCAATCCCTTTCTCCCTCGCTCTTGGCTGCAAAACCCACCTGTCCCCTTCCTGCAGAGAGGGAGGGGGGGGGCAGAGAGGGAGGGGGGCAGAGAGGGAGGGGGGGCAGAGAGGGAGTGGGGCAGAGAGGGAGGGGGCAGAGAGGGGGGGGTAGTGTTTAAGGGGTTTAAGGGCGGGGGTGCACGTCGTCAGAGGGGAGTGCTGATGAGGGATGATGTGAAGAAGCCCCACCAGAGCGCCTGCGCATCATACTTCAAAGCAGCGGCGTGAAATCACAGTAACTACAGTTGAAGTGATGTAGAAATCTCAGAAGACTAGAACTACCAGGTGATCTTTGCGATTATGATGGTCGGGAGCGGAAGGCACGTAATCCCTCATCGTAACTCCTCATAAAATAAAGATCAAACTTCAAACTGGTAAGTTCTCATTTACTCTTACTATTTTGCTTCAGAGTCTCATGTGTGACCACATGAAGATTTCAATGCTCTGTGATTTCATGCCATAGATACAATTCCATACGGCACATGGCCTTGGTTGACACAGGATAAACAAATAATGTATTGAACATTGTTTAAATTATACAATGAACATCTTAAACAATAAAAGAACAGTAATAACCTCTCTTATGCAGGGGAATTGACAAAGGAGCTCAAACAGAACCCAAAACAGCATGCCCAAATCTTTGTATTGCGAGAACAGGTTTATCATAAATCGTGAAAAGGTTCCTTCAATGGACCATCCTGCGGTGAGGATTTGGTTTTATGGGATGTCTTGCGCCTTTGCTGCGTACGTTGACGCCGCCCTGGTGGAGTGATCAAACACATCAGTGTCTACTCCAGCATAATGCAAACCTGTTTCGGCCATCTAGAAATAGTTTGTACTGATACCTTTGCATGAGGTTTCATGTGGCTGATGAGCATCGCTGTTTCAGAGCCTCTGAGACTCTTGATGACCTTGATATATTGGCTCAGGTGCGTAACTACACATAGTCTTAGGTCAATGGGTATATTTTAACCTTATTTTGGTTCCAGCCATCCCTGGCCTGCTCTGTTTGATTAGATCATATACATAAAACGTAATATTATCTACAGGAGAATGCATGCTGTCCAGTCGAAGGATCCCAGACAAGCACACATGGTGAGCTTCATCATAGAGATGCTGAACAACCGCAGCTTCAGGCTACACACCAGCAACGGGCAATGGAGCAGGGTGAGGAAACTTAAGAACAGCGTCCCTCAGGGCTCAGTGCTGGCACCAATGCTGTTCAACATCTACATCCATCACCTGCCTGCAACCCAGTCAAAGAAGTATGGCTATGCTGATGACCTGGCCATCCTACTCAGTAAGTCATCCTGGGAAGCAGCAGAAAAGGGCCTCGCTGAAGACATGAATATCCTGCCTTCATACCTGAGGAACTGGCGCCTCAAGCTCAGCATGGGTAAGACAATATCTTCAATGTTCCACTTCAACAACAGGGAAGCGACCCGCGAGATGAATGTCATGGTGGATAACGCCCGGTTACAGTCCCAGCCCGTCCCCACGTACCTCGGTGTGAAGCTCGACAGAACTTTGTCATTCAAACAACACCTGGAAGGTGCCCAGACAAAGACAAGCACCCGTGCCGCACTGATTCGCCACCCAGCCGGCACTACATGGGGAGCCATGATGAAGACACTGCACATGTCCACAGTGGCCCTGGTGTTCTCTGCCACCGGGTACTGCGCCCCGGTCTGGTGCCGTAGCCCTCATGCCGAGAAGCTAGATGCTGCCCTCAACAGCATCCTGCGGACTGTCTCCGGATGCCTACGAGCCACCCCAGTAAACCAACTGCCCGTCCTCGCTGGCATCGCCCCAGCCAACATCAGACGAGAAGCAGCCATGCTGGCCCTCTCTCGAAAGGCGCAGACCAGTGAATCACACCTCCTCCATCAGATCGACATGGAAACACCACAAAGAGTACGCCTCAAGTCACGGCACCTCTTCGCCATGCAAGCCCAAGAGCTGCTCTGCACAACACCGGCTGGCACTTCTAAGGCCGCCTGGGTCAAGACGAGATGGAGAGACCAGTGGAAGTCAGCGGAACCATGGAGGCTACACCATTACATCGATGACCCCATGGATGTCCCTGGTCAGGACCTGCCCCAAAAGCAGTGGACAACCCTCAACCGCTTGGGGACAGGCATCAAATGCTATGGAGTAGCGATGAAGAGGAGGTGCCTCGTGGACAGCACCTCCTGCGAGTGTGGGGACCCAACACAGACAGTGGAGCACATCATCACCAGTTGCCCCAAACACCGGCCACCGAATGGTGAACGAGGTCTGATTGACCTGAACGATGACACATTGGCCTGGCTAGCCTCAACGGAGCTGCAGGTCTAAAAGTCATACGACAAAAGAAGATTGAATTTACATAACCTGGTGTCTACCACTTTCACATTATCTCTACCTGGTAGGTAGATATCTGAGACCCAGATGTTTCTCGTAATGCACCAGTGCCAGATGAGGTTAGCCAGATTGTCACAGAATAATGACCTAATTCCACCCATGTGATTGATATGCAACAGCTGTGGTATTGTCAATCTGAAGCTGCACATGCAAATCATGCATTGTTGAGCAGAATGTTTTTAGGCCATAGAATGCACCCAGCAATTCTACGTAGTTTACCCCATGCTTCTGCAGGATTAATTCCTCTTTCACATTCCATCTGCTGCCACAGCTAGACTCGATATTAGTGGCTCCCCATCCTAAAGCGCTTATATCAGTTTGTAAACTAAAGGTTATTGAGTCAGAATGTCTCTAGTACATCGCGAGACATTAGTTACAGTTTTAGCCATAGGCAAAGTACTGACATGTTAATTAAATCAATGATGAACTCTAAATAGCCAATCGTTCTAAATGGTACTAATTTGGATTTAATTAGATGGTGAGGAACCTAACCTCTCAACAGGGGTTTGGTAGCTGAATATTATGCATCTTTCAGATCTATGGTTGCCATATAACACCCTTTTGATACCAGTTGCAATACTGAAATTTTCATTTTAAAAACGTTTATACTGGACCTAAGAGTTAAGTCTGGTTCGGCCCAGAATGACTTGACACCCACCATCGTTCGTTTGGCTGGGGAATATTGGACACAAATTGTTGAGGCTAATATGCCGTCCTTTGAATTACCCCTTTTTTGGAATAAAATACCAATTTCATCATTCCCCTGTAGTTAGTGGTATTAAAAACCCAATACCCGACTAGGTGTATTTTGTACGGGTGGATGTACTTCCGAGATAACCTTATTCGAGACCCCTGTAAACAGTCCAGTATGAATAGATCTGATGTTTATGCAGCACCGTGTATCATAGAACAATTGCTACCCACCCCCGACCGGTGACTGATCTCTAGAGGATATATCCTGGATTTTCAATTACCGCTTCCTGTTCTGCAAGGGTATGGTTATTGAGGTGGCATCCTGGTCTCAGGACGAGTTTTGTTGAGGCCGATTGTTTTTGCCTCATCGTCCAGTTCTTCCCCTGGATATTAGAGGATCTGTGCAAGGCTGTGAACCGTGTGTTGAGCGTAGACTGGATGGTTATTCGTGAATAATTAATTCTAAAAATGGGCATTACACAGCAGGGTCCATATCCTGCTGGTGCCCTTGTGCCATTTGCCCAAACGCCATTGTTCCTGCTCCAACCAGTTTTTTAGGACTTCTGCACCCTTAACTCATGCGCCCTCATGATGCGCTCCTTTAGAGCGATGCACAGTTAACAGGTGTTTGATATGTCTTGCGAAGTTTCCTCCATTATGGAGTCCTGGAGCTGGTGAGAGGCCATATAATTAAATTGCTGACCATATTGTCATCCATGGCTTCACCAGTTCCCGCTGGTATGGCAAATTGCTGGCCACATCCGGCACACCCGAAGCTTAGCTCATGTGCTTTGGCGTATGCACGTAAGCAGTGATACCAAACTTCAGGGTCAGATTTATTCTGCCCTGGCTGTTGTTATGGGTCCCCATGCAGACTCGTAGGCATATTATCCTTCATATGTGTACAGCTCTTTTGCTTAACGGACCTCTGCTAGAGGTTGCTGCTGAAAGCTGCTGGGGACCCTGGGGTAAAAACCCCGGCTGGAATACCTCCTGGTTGTTATCATTTTGGCTATGAGGTGTTGAACGTTGTGTAGACATCCCCAATGTTCATTTTTTGGAAGGGAAAAGTCTTTCTGGCCTCACTCATCAGAGTTGACAGGCCTGGACAATTTACTCTTGGCCTGCCTCCCGACAGGAGTGGCCACAGTGCTTTAAAGCACCAGAGTTGCTGCTGCTGGCTGAACTGCCGGTGGCTCTAAAGTCAGTGTCTCAAAAGCCATCGTCATCCGCTGACCACAGTTACGAGTTCATCATGAGGAATTTCCCCTACTATTGAGAACAAGCAAGGCTGGCAGAACTTCATCCGCCACAACCTCAGCCTTAATAAGTTGTTTCATCAAAGTGCCTCGACATTACGATGAACCTGGTAAGGGTAATTACTGGATGCTGGACCTTTCCAGCAACGACGTGTTCATCGGCGGGACGTCGGGCAAACGTCGCCGGCGGTCGGTCATGTCCCCGAGCATTTTTCAAGAGGAGACTTTGCCTTTCGATGTCTGGACGGGGCTCCTTGCACCATCCACACAACACTCTCAATTATTCCAGCGCCGCCTCCAGGTTTTTGAACCTAGCTCCCAGTTATTGCTCTGGAGTTTGGAAATAATTCTGCATAGAATGTGTGTCATTTTCTTACATTTTTACAGCAGTCTAAGTAAAATAAAAACCCTTGGTGAGCATAGAATAATGTTCAGTGGTTGCGGATCCGGGGTGGAGCAGATGGCTAGCGGGGATATCTCTGACCCGTTGTTGAGGGGACACAGTGAACCCATGCTCCATCAGCTTGCTGTCGGGGCAAGCCGTCTACTTCTTCCCATCCTAGCACCACATGCAGGGAGTGTAGCAGCAGAACGGACCCGGGATGCCTTCTCTCCGACCCCTATCCACCTTCCCATGCGGACTGGCCGCAGGTAGGTTTTACTTTATAGGCGACATACTGGCCTTATTTTCATATTTTAATATTTTCCCTTTAAGAAAATGTCCTTGCTGGTTCCTGTAACCAGCCTTATGGGACCTAGTAAACCACAGCAAGTTTAAAACACTTACCTGTGGGTGTTTTACTTACCGCTGGTGGAGCTGCGCTCTCCAGCCTATCAGTGCGCCAAACGTTCGGACGTAATGATGCACAGGTGCTCTGGCGGGCCTTCTTCACGTAGTCACTCACGTGACTCCGAAGTAAAATAGTCTGATGGCTGTGGGGAAGTGGCTGTTCCTGAACCTGGATGTTGCAGATTTCAGCTCCTGTGCCTTCTACCTGATCGCAGCAGAGAGATGAGTGTGTGGCCACGATGGTGTGGGTCCTTGATGATGCCGCATCCTTTTTGAGGCAGCGCCTGCGATAGATCCCCTCAATGGTAGGGAGGTCAGAGCTGATGATAGACTGGGCAGCGTTTACAACTTTTTGCAGCCTTTTCCGCTCCTGGACGCTCAGGTTGCCGTAACAAGCCATGATGCAACCGGTCAGCATGTCTAATAACTCTAATTTGGCCAATAGTAACAGCATAATTGGGCTATATTTAAAATTTGGCTATATTAATTGGAAATGTATATTTTTCCCAATCCAGACTTAAATCTCCTCAAACATTAACCACTCTTGACACACTCACTTTTGATATATTCAACAGCAGGCGTCAGCACTGAATTTCCATGGTGTTTACTATTTATGTTCATCTACTGTAACAAAATTATATTGGTAACCAGATGTTAATGGTGTCACTTTTTATAATTTAAAGCAATTGGAGTGTGACAACAATTAATGCAAAACAACTACTCTGCAGTAGATTTCGAGATTGCTACAGATGTTTATTTTCTTTCTTTCTCTCATCTTACAGATTCTCAGAGGGGTACAGATCCATAGAAAACGTCTGCACTTCAGTGGTTTTTATGTGCCCACTGTGCATAACATGGCAGCTCCCTGTTCATGTCCAATACCAGGGGGAAGAGCAAGAAGGTTTTAAACTGAATAAGGAGGGTGGGGTGTCAAATGGGATAGTCGAGGACGGAGTTAAAGGGAAAGAGAGTAAAGGGTTGGTTAATGACCCCAGAATTAACGGGAAAGAAAGCTCACAAAGGGATAGGAGAGTATGGCCAAGTGTAATGAGGATCGATGTGAAAGGGGCCACTTGTCAACATAATTGTATAAGGAGTAAGAGTGTTGTAAAGACAAGCCTGAAGGCTTTGTGTCTCAGTGCGAGGAGCATTCGTAATAAGGTGGATGAGTTGAAGGTGCAGATAGCGATTAATGACTATGCTATAGTTGGGATCACGGAGACATGGCTCCAGGGTGAGCAAGGCTGGGAGCTGAACATCCAGGGATATTCAATATTCAGGAGCGATAGACGAAAAGGAAAAGGAGGTGGGGTAGCGTTGCTGGTGAGAGAGGAGATTAATGCAATAGAAAGGAAGGACATTAGCGTGGAGGATGTGGAATCGATATGGGTAGAGCTGCGAAACTCTAAGGGGCAGGAAACGCTAGTGGGAGCTGTGTACAGGCCACCTAACAGTAGTATTGGAGTTGGGGATGGCATCAAGCAGGAAATTAGAAATGCGTGCAACAAGGGTAACACGGTTATAATGGGTGACTTCAATCTGCATGTAGATTGGGTGAATCAAATTGGCAGGGGTGCTGAGGAAGAGGATTTCTTGGAATGTATGCGGGATAGTTTTCTCAACCAACATGTGGAGGAACCAACGAGAGAGCAGGCTATTCTAGACTGGGTATTGAGTAATGAGGAAGGGTTAGTTAGCAGTCTTGTTGTGCGTGGCCCCTTGGGCCAGAGTGACCATAATATGGTTGAGTTCTTCATTAGGATGGAGAGTGACAAAATTAAGTCAGAAACAAGGGTTCTGAACTTGAACAAAGGTAACTTTGAAGGTATGAGATGTGAATTGGCCAAGATAGACTGGCAGGTGATTCTTAAAGGGTTGACAGTGGATGTGCAATGGAAGGTATTTTAAGGCTGCATGAATGAAGTACAAAAGTTGTTCATACCAGTTTGGCAAAATAATAAATCGGGGAAGGTGGTGCATCCATGGATAACAAGGGAAATCAGGGATAGTATAAAAACAAAAGATGAGGCATACAAATTTGCCAGAAAAAGCAGCCTACCGGAGGACTGGGAGAAATTCAGAATCCAGCAGAGGAGGACAAAGGGCTTAATTAGGAGAGGGAAAATAGATTATGAAAGGAAACTGGCAGGGAAGATAAAAACTGACTGCAAAAGTTTTTATAGATATGTGAAGAGAAAGAGACTAGTTAAAACAAATGTTGGTCCCTTGCAGTCAGAAACAGGTGAATTGATCATGGGGAACAAGGACATGGCAGACCAATTGAATAACTACTTTGGTTCTGTCTTCACTAAGGAAGACATAAAGAATCTGCCGGAAATAGCAGTGGAACGGGGGTCAAATAAGATGGAGGAACTGAGTGAAATCCAGGTTAGCCGGGAGGTGGTGATGGGTAAATTGAACGGATTGAAGGCCGATAAATCCCCAGGGCCAGGTAGTCTGCATCCCAGAGTACTCAAGGAGGTAGCCACAGAAATAGTGAATGCATTAGTGATAATTTTTCAAAATTCCTTAGATTCTGGAGTAGTCCTGAGGATTGGAGGGTAGCTAATCTAACCCCACTTTTTAAAAAAGGAGGGAGAGAGAAAGCGGGGAATTACAGACCAGTTAGTCTAACATCGGTAGTGGGGAAACTGCTAGAGTCAGTTAGTAAAGATGGGATAGCAGCGCATTTGGAAAGTGGTGAAATCATTGGACAAAGTCAGCATGGATTTACGAAAGGTAAATCATGTCTGACAAATCTGATAGAATTTTTCGAGGATGTAACTAGTAGAGTGGATAAGGGAGAACCAGTGAATGTGTTATATCTAGACTTTCAGAAGGCTTTCGACAAGGTCCCGCATAAGAGATTAGCATACAAACTTAAAGCACACGGTATTGGGGGTTCAGTATTGATGTGGATAGAGAACTGGCTAGCAGACAGGAGGCAAAGGGTAGGAGTAAACGGGTCCTTGTCAGAATGGCAGGCAGTGACTAGTGGGGTGCCGCAAGGCTCAGTGCTGGGACCCCAGCTATTTACAATATATATTAATGATTTGGACGAGGGAATTCAATGCAACATCTCCAAATTTGCAGATGACACCAAGCTGGGGGGTATAGTTAGGTGTGAGGAGGATGCTTGGAGGCTGCAGGGTGATTTGGATAGGCTGAGTGCGTAGGGGTTTTCTCGTTTCCCGCAAAAGGGATTCCCCTAGGTTCTATACCTCGGAATTATGGTGGGATATGATAAAAGGTTGAATTGACCAGAGTGTGCTGATGAGAGAAAACAGAAACCAAGATGGACTCAAAGCAAGTCTAAATTTACAGGCTTTATTAAACAATTAGAAATCGAATCTCACCAACACTACATAATACGTGGTTAAACTTATGCTTTAAACTAAGACTATGGAAGGAAAACTATCGGGCATGTCGTAAAGCTTACTTTAACAATATTTTACTCCCCTTTCCCCTTATTTACTCAACCTCCTATCCTATTTCGGGAATTTCACCAAATCACCGGGATACTCACAGCTAAGTCGATGCAGGCTCACGAGCGGTCCAGTAGAGCAGGAAGAGCAGGAAGAGCCGAAAAGAGCAGAGAGCACAGAGAGCGAGTTCTGGCTGGACTCCTGTTTTATACCTGAGATTCCTTTGAACCCCCCAGGTGGTCCTCTGGATAAAAGGGCTTCTTTTGATGTTTCCCAGTTTCGATCTGGCATGAACAATAGGCTTCCGATGATAAGGGGTTTGCTGATGTCATGATCCCTCAGCCTGATCGTTATCCCATCCCCTGGATGGGCTCCTATTGTCTCGATGGATGGGTCATCCATGATGGTGATTGTGCTTGTTCCTGGCCTGTTTACCATCGTCTGCTGAGCTTTGGTTCCTTCCTTTGTGTATCCAAGAAAATCTCGTTATCTCCGTCTCTGCCTTTGTTCACACCGTTGTGCGATGTCCAAGTCCACGGACCAGACGGTTTGAAACTTGAAACTGAGTCTTTCTGTGGATTGCGGGTTTTTCCGTTGCAGCCAGCAAATCTGTCTTTTTAAAAGTTCTTCCATAATTTTGGAGGATTTGCCCCAATAACTTACATGCCCCTATGATACGTCCAGGCTTGCACAGACCGTATCGATTGACAAAGTTAGTGGGCAATCCTCCAGCCTCAAGAGCTGTAAACACTCCTGGTGAGAAGGTGAAACTATGTACCCCGAAAGCCCCCTTAATCACTAAACTAGGCCCTCGAAGCACATTAACTTACACTATACACCTTTTACTTTACATCAATCCCACAAACCATACAGTACCCTCACGACCATTCCCTGAAAATGAAGGGATTACAACATATGTACAAAACTATTGCACTAGAGTACAGATATTTTACAGTGATGGGATGTCGTTCCGGTGACGTCGTGAGGCTCGATTTACCAGCTGTTGTAATTTGGCCATCCTCCTCCGCTTTTTAAATTTGCAATTAATGCATAGCAAATACACCACAATTATCATCTGGCAGATGATCAGAACATGGGACACGATGCGGACCCATGCTGGAACTATGATCCAGGACTCCAGGTCCCACCAACTTGGAGACGTGATCTCTTCGATCTCCCTGGCGATATCCAGAGTCTTTTGTTCCAGGGAGAAGAAGTGTTTGTGCGACAACTCGACCTTCACCAGCAACTCTTTTAATTTTTCATTCACTGGGGGAATATCATACCCAAAATGGGCAACATAGTTAAATAAGTCAGTTACATTTTCTCGTACCGAGAGGTGAACCGAAGAAGGTTCCGGGATGGGTAATATTCGCTGCTGTGCCACATGGACTTCTGCCCTGGGTTTAAAGCAGAAGCTGCTGTGCGGTATCGGGCACCACAGCTGTGATCCGTACTGATACCGCTGGGCACTTGTGGTGACACAGTACGTCCCACTGCCTATATACGCCACCTGTGGAGGGACATGGTCTGCCGCCATCGCCTCCATGGTGCAGTTTACAGGCTGTGCCCCAACAGCCCTGAACCCACACTGAGGCCTAGCCTCAGCGCCCATGTGCTGGGGACACAGGATTACCTGTGCTCCCCGGCTCCGACAACCCAAAAGGTCAATGCCTGTCACAGCTTGCTCCCTTACTATGACATAGGGCGGGACCTTCCCATAGCGAATATGCACCCCCTCACGAACAACCCCCACGTTCTCCACTCGGTACAGAGGAGCTGGTCGTACCGAGGTTCCCATCACCGGGATTCTTACGACCACTCCCATTATGGTGTGATTGGATTTTCCGCAATCCACCGGTACCGGGTAGGCCTCGGAGGCCACACGAAGCTGACAAGGACTCAAAGTGCTGTTATAAGGGTGTAGCGCTGCTAGGTGCTGGTTGCTTATCCAGGAGGGGACCCGACCTTGCCTCAGGTCTTCCAGGTTGCTCCTCCCCTCCCCCAACAACCACGCACCATACAGCCCACACACCTCATTCTGTGCAGCCTGATCGGACGCATTCCGGTCCTCTTTAATCAAAGCGTTTATAGTTTTTGCATGTGTCTCCAATTGTGCGATGATTTCCTTTAGATGTAGAGTCATTGCCACCTCTTCGTGCAGTCCCGATCCTACCACCGCATTTTCCTCCCCCAGAACCTTTCGTAACTGGCCCTTCAACTGATTGATCTGCAGGGCCAGTTCTACGTTGTTCATGTTATTAATAATGGACGTCCCCGTGTTAAATGCTGTAAAACCATCGTTAACCACCCCTCGTCTTTGCCTACCGGACCCCAAACTGAAATCCCCTCCCCCGCGGTACATCTCTTCTATGTCTATGTCCCCAAAATCCAGGTTGTGGAATTTCTGGAATATGTCTCTTAGCAGGGCCTGATATAATAATTCTGTCTCGCGGGGGCACCATGCAGGTAACCGCACTTCAGTCAAATTTAATACTACTGAGGCCACAGCGTAATGCACTCCCTGGTACAGCACCCTTTTGGTTGGGACAAGTGCTAATCCATTCTCCGGTCCTTTGGTGGTGGTTGGACAGTTGTGAGGGTCGATCGGTTGGGCTGTGGGTAGGGGCTTCTTCACCTGAACCAGCAATTCGGTGGCTTTTACTGTCATCCCAGCCCTGGGGGCCACACATGCCTGCCCACTGCGGTCCCAATCTATCCCGTTCCCGGGGTTCTGCCACCACTTGACGAAGGTGATTGATGCCCCTACCGGACACACCTTGGCAGACCCCCATAGACATAAATAAAGCCCCTGGTCATAGGCCCACCATTTGTCCCAACATACAGTGATCCCTCCCGGTGACCCCGTGATAGTCCGGTAGGTATCATTGTCCAGTCTTTCCCAGTCTGAGGATCGATCCCTCATGTCCGAGCTCAGCTTCCTGAGCCACCACCATCTCCCCAAAGGAACGTCCCCCTTACAGGTTAAACACACCTGCCTGCCCTCAGTCACCCTAACCCGGTCGGTAGCCATCTGTATCTCGGCACAGGGTATGGATGCTTCCCCGTAGGCGAAGCTCCTGTGGCTGGAGAACCTGGTCGAGTTCGACCCCAGCCATCCAGGCCATCTCCCCTCATGGGAGTATCCGGCCTGGCTATCCGCTACCAGGTTTCCTTGCCCAGTAGACACGAGGGGTGCTCTGTCCCCTGAGCACCCATATACGATGGACTCCTCCGTGTCCCCGCGACGCGCCACGCACATCCGGAGGCACATCGTTGCCATCATCCATACGGCGGGGCTACCCATCTGGAAAACAAAGCGAAACACCTCCTTGCCTCCACAAAGCTATCTGCCCAATAATGGCATTTGGGGCTTTGATTTTGTCTGTTGTGGTCCACTTTTCCACAGCAAATCCCTTCGATCCCGTACTGTCTGTCCCTGTACTCCCCTGTAGCTATACAAAACCTTATCTCTAGTTATGCTAACTACATCTACTTACACACAAACCACTGCTATATACACTGCCACCCGTCTCCGGGTGGCCAACTCATAACTGGTCCCCGTCAAGTTGGGGCCACCCCTCTGGTGGGCCCACCCGTGCAGGCCAGAACTCCTCCTGTCGAGGGGCCTGACTGCCCCTCACCTCCCTTTGTACTACGGGGTTTTGAGTCACCCCTACGTTCCCTGTGGAGACTGGGCTCCCTCCAGCCGCACTCCGAAGTGCCCTGTTTCGGCCACTCTCCTTCCCGGCCCTAGCCCTAGGTTTAATTAGGGATGGGGCCACCTTATTGGGGGTTTAGTGACCCTGTTACTCCTACGTCTGACCGGGGGTTCCCAAACCAGAGGTGATACCACCATCTCCTCTGTTTCTGCTACTTCTTCCTCTTGTAGGCAGTCTACGGTACCTGCCTGCAGAGGGCTGGAGTCAGCCTCCTTCTCAGCTGCTTCCAGTCCTCGCTCTGGGACACAGCCGGCTACTTCAGGCTGACTACCTGTGGACTCGCCTGGCTCCCCCACGGTTTCCACATCAACCCGGGACTGTTCCTGATCATGTTCCCTGACATGTACCCCTTTCTTGGTGACCCAGGGTCTCCCACATGGGCCATACTCTAATGGGCATAGGAATGTGGGCTGTTTCGCTGGTAGTCATAAAGGGGCCGGGGGTGCGGATACGGGCGCGCCCTGGCCTGTTGCAATGGCTACCTGTCCGGACCCTCCCGCCTTTGACTGCAAATAGGTAATTAGATCTCTTACATCTATTGTTACCTCCGGGGCTGGGTTAACTGTCACCGGGGTCCTATCCCCCACTGCTCTACTTGGGTTTCTGCACTCCCTCTTGTAGTGCCCGGGCTTCCCACACCCGTAGCACACCAGCCTCATCTCGGAAGAGGTCCGGCTGCCTTCCTGTTTCCACTGCCTCCCTTTGGGGGGTGCCGGTACTATTTCGTGCACCTTGCCCTTAGAGGGCGTCTCCTCACTTCTCTCCCCATTGCGGTATGCAAGGGTGAGCTTCCTGATCACCTCCGCCTCGTTAAGGTTTGGGTCAGCTGGGTCGAACCAGTGCTCGGCCTTTGCCCTAACTCGCGGGAGGCAATTCGCCACCAGAGTCTTCAGCCAGTGAGCTGTTCTCTCATCTAAATTCTGCCTATCTAAAGGCATCCCACATGCTCCCTCATACACTGCCCACAGCCTGTCTGCGAACATGTCCGGGGACTCAGCTACCTGCTGCTTCGTCTCCCCGATCCTGGTGAAAGGACTACCCTGATTCAACCCCATGGCCTCCAGAACCGCTGTCTGTGCCGCTACCCATGTTTCAGGTCTTCCCCCTTCCCTGGAGGTCACTGCCTTGCATAGGTATGAATCTAGGGTCATCAGTAGCAGCTTTACCCGTTCTACCTCATCACAATCGTTTATGTCGGCTGCCTGCTGCACCTCCATAAAATGCAATGACGGGTCTCCCGCCCTGGTTAACTTGGGAACGTGAGCCACCATCCCCCTCAGCACATGTGCCCCATGGGGAATGATGATATCACTCTCTATGGGCCCCCTATCTGCCTGCCCTACCGGGGGACCATATTTCCTTTGCCGTACCGGGCACATCTGCCCTACCCGGGGCTGTTGCCCCTTTACCCCCGGCTCTCCCACCATGATCGGTAAACCCACCACCTCGTGGTGTGCTACACATGGCGCGGAAGCCGCTAACTGAGGGTGCTCTCCCACCCCTCCTTGGGCTTGTCCCTACCTGGACAACCCGAACCGCACCTGCCGACCCGGACCTATCCCCGGCGCCTCAGGAGGTGGTCTATTCCCCTTTGCCCCTGGGGAATCATCTGCTGAGATAAGCCCTCTGCCCCAGGGGGACCCCACTGGTCCTACCAGGTGAACCCGTCCCCTGGTAATGGACAGAGTCTCCTCCAGCTGTGCTATCCTTGCCTGGCAAGGCCCGTGATCACTATCGCCTAGCTCGCTACGGGCCACCCTGTATGCTGCTTGTATATCTTGGAACTTTCCCTCCAGCTCCCTGCACTTCTGTGTACTCTGAGCCAGGAGTTCCTGGGCATTCTGTTCCCTCTCCTTTGCCTCTACCACCTGGCATTGGAGGAATTCCTGTGCATTTCGGTGGGACTCCCTTGCCTGCAAGATACACTGCCTGGCTTTACTGCATTCCTCAGATAGCCCTTCCCCTTCTCTAGCGCTTTCTTCAGCGCTGGTCCTAGCTTCCCTCAGTTGCTCTTCAAGGCTCTCTACCTGTCTCTCCAGTTTGGCTACCTGCTGTGATAGGCACGCTAGCCAAACTGCCTTTTCCTGCCCTTTATTATACATTTTGCTTTCTGTCCATTGAGCTGCAGCTGCTGCTGGCTGCTGTGCTGTCAACAATGCTATCACCCATTCGTTTGGTGAGATTGATCTTTTTAAACAGATAAGAGGAGATTCTCTCCTCCATCTTGCTACGTTCTCTCACCCCCTCTGGCAAATCACATATCCCAAACCACCGAGGTCCTGCCATGGTCGCCATTCTGTAGGGGTTTTCTCGTTTCCCACAAAAGGGATTCCCCTAGGTTCTATACCTCGGAATTATGGTGGGATATGATAAAAGGTTGAATTGACCAGAGTGTGCTGATGAGAGAAAACAGAAACCAAGATGGACTCAAAGCAAGTCTAAATTTACAGGCTTTATTAAACAATTAGAAATCGAATCTCACCAACACTACATAATACGTGGTTAAACTTATGCTTTAAACTAAGACTATGGAAGGAAAACTATCGGGCATGTCGTAAAGCTTACTTTAACAATATTTTACTCCCCTTTCCCCTTATTTACTCAACCTCCTATCCTATTTCGGGAATTTCACCAAATCACCGGGATACTCACAGCTAAGTCGATGCAGGCTCACGAGCGGTCCAGTAGAGCAGGAAGAGCAGGAAGAGCCGAAAAGAGCAGAGAGCACAGAGAGCGAGTTCTGGCTGGACTCCTGTTTTATACCTGAGATTCCTTTGAACCCCCCAGGTGGTCCTCTGGATAAAAGGGCTTCTTTTGATGTTTCCCAGTTTCGATCTGGCATGAACAATAGGCTTCCGATGATAAGGGGTTTGCTGATGTCATGATCCCTCAGCCTGATCGTTATCCCATCCCCTGGATGGGCTCCTATTGTCTCGATGGATGGGTCATCCATGATGGTGATTGTGCTTGTTCCTGGCCTGTTTACCATCGTCTGCTGAGGCTTGGTTCCTTCCTTTGTGTATCCAAGAAAATCTCGTTATCTCCGTCTCTGCCTTTGTTCACACCGTTGTGCGATGTCCAAGTCCACGGACCAGACGGTTTGAAACTTGAAACTGAGTCTTTCTGTGGATTGCGGGTTTTTCCGTTGCAGCCAGCAAATCTGTCTTTTTAAAAGTTCTTCCATAATTTTGGAGGATTTGCCCCAATAACTTACAAGTGAATGGGCAGATGCATGGTAGATGCAGTATAATGTGGATAAATGTGAGGTTATCCACTTTGGTGGCAAAAACATGAGGGTAGACTCGGCTTGTACTCGCTGGAATTTAGAAGATTGAGGGGGGATCTTATAGAAACTTACAAAATTCTTAAGGGGTTGGACAAGCTAGATGCTGGAAGATTGTTCCCGATGTTGGGGGAGTCAAGAACAAGGGGTCACAGTCTAAGGTTAAGGGGGAATTCCTTTAGGACCGAGATGAAGAAAACATTCTTTACACGGAGAGTGGTGAGTCTCTGGAATTCTCTGCCACAGAAGGTAGTTGAGGCCAGTTCATTGGCTATATTTAAGAGGGCGTTAGATGTGGCACTTGTGGCTAAATGGATCAGGGGGTATAGAGAGAAGGCAGGTACGGGATACTGAGTTGGATGATCAGCCATGATCACATTGAATGGCGGTACAGGCTCGAAGGGCCGAATGGCCTACTCCTGCACCTATTTTTCTATGTTTCTATGTTTCTAACTGTTATATCCCCTTTGTACACAGAGCATACTATTTTGTCTTATTCTGACATTGCCACTGGGACAAAAGGAAAAATAAAGTATATTTCACAAAATTAAAACTTCCAGAATGTTTTGCAGCCAATGTAACCTTTTTTGAAGTGTAGTCACCATTGCAATAAGAGAAATACAACAACTAATTAAGTTCAGACAACAGGGAAATGCACATGTCTCGATAGTTACATGTAAAAATTCCAGTCGGCATATTTATTTGATAGGGGATCTATCTGAAATGAAAATACTCTTAAACGGTGGGTATAAATCACTT
Source organism: Raja brachyura (assembly GCA_963514005.1). Next base: position 71,556,971 of record OY740784.1, read on the forward strand.
AAATATTTTTCGCCCTTAAAAATATGCCTCTATTCTTGATAAAATTCTAAATCTTACCGTTTAAAAAAAAAATGATTGTCCCGTCGATTGGAGTCAGATGCTGTCACCCACCTGTGTTGCGCCATCCCACATGGGTATAAATGGAATGGACAAATGGATAAATGGACCCTCAAAAGACCGTGGAATTCGAAAGTCACCTGCCGTGTGAGTTTCGCATGATTTGCAGGTTGAGAAACTCAGTTTTTTGCAGCATAACTGGTGAGTACCTTTAATCAGCATCATATCCAAAGGCTGTAGAACTCCTAGAAAATCAAAATGTTACTGCAGATGGGTTCATTCCATGTGCCATACATCCAAACGATATTGCCACACATCGCCTTCGGAGAGGCAATGCTGGGCTAAAGGTTTGGGCCACCATATCCGTAACATACATCTTCATCACTTAACCCCTGATCTCCAGGACCAGGCATATCTGTCTTTGTTTTATAGCTCCATCTCCAGCTCCAACTCCATCTCCAGCTCCAACTCCAACTCATCTCCAGCTCCAAGCTCCAGCTCCTCCAGCTTATCTTTTTTTTTGTTTTACAGCTCCAGCTCCAACTCCAGCTCCATCTCCAGCTCCAGCTCCATCTCCAGCTTAGAGTGAGTAGAGCAGGGACTGAGCACATAGTCTTGAGATGAATGAATTAATGAATATGAATGAATTAATAAGATTATGAATTAATACGTTTATTGGCCAAGTATTCACATACAAGGAATTTGCCTTGGTGCTCTGCCCGCAATTGCCAACATGACATACAGTGACAGTTAAGAATGATACATTAAACATTAAACTTTAATAATAAAACTGTGCTCACTGTGATAATGATTAGAGAAGGAAGTGCTGGTGCCAATTATCTTTTTTGTTTATTTGTTTTACAGCTCTAGCTACAGTCTTCTCCAGCTCCAGTTTCATCTCCATCTCCATCTCCATCCAGTTCCATCTCCAGCTTATCTTTTTTTTGTATTTGTTTTACAGATCCAGCTTCAGCTCCTGCTCCAGCTCCAGATCCCCCAGCTTAGAGTGAGTAGAGCAGGGGACTGAGCACATAATCTTGAGGTGCTCCTGTCATAATGGTAGAGAAGGAAGTGCTGGTGCCAATTATCTTTTTTCTGTTTATTTGTTTTACAGCTCCATCTCCATCTCCATCTCCAGCTCCATGTCCAGCTCCAGCTACATCTCCACCTCCAGCTCCATGTCCAGCTCCAGCTCCAGCTCCATCTCCAGCTCCAGCTCCATGTCCAGCTCCAGCTACATCTCCACCTCCAGCTCCATGTCCAGCTCCAGCTCCAGCTCCATCTCCAGCTCCAGCTCCAGCTCCAGCGCATCTTTTTTTTGTAAATTGTTTTATAGCTCCATCTCCAGCTCCATCTCCAGCTCCATCCACATCCCCATCTCCATCTCCACTTCTATCTCTATCCCTAGCTGTTGATCCATCTTCATCGCCATATCTATCACCATCACTATCTCTATCTCTATAATTTCTATTGGCCAACCATTGTTTAGCTAATTATTTTTTGTATGCAATGCTGAAACAAATAGGCCAAAAGACTTGTACCAAATCTAATTTCCACACTCGCATTCAGAATTTTAGTAAGTCTTGTTCATTTAATTCTAGCAATTTATTAAAGTAACTTTTCAATTTCCATATATTACAGAATGGCTCGTACACCAGCAGAACGTGCCAAGAACTACCGTGATCACCAGAAGAATGACCCAGCGTTGAGAGTGCAGTACCTGGAAAAAGAGTGGAATCGCAAGAAAGCGAGTTATGCTCCAGTTGCAGAGAGAAGTGTGCGGGAACCGAGAAAAATAAGAAGCAGTTGGTGCGAAACTTCAAAGACATATCATGCTCGCCACCATGTCCAGCTTCCAGACAGTCCTCCAGTAACACCAGTGATTCAAAATGTTGCAAATCTGCCTCCTCCAACTCCATGATGACCAGTTGACCAGAGGACCAAAAGAGGCCGTAAGAAGTCAAGAAAGATCAAGCAAAAGCCTACAGACAACTAGCCATAAAGAGACAATTACAGGGACAAAAAAGACTGGTGGAAAAGTAGAAGAAGAGATTCAACAGGGTGAAAGAACAGTTGCTTGAGAGAGATTCGCCGCACTCTAAAACGAGGAAGCTCCTAAGACATTGTGTAGTGGACAGAGCTGTCGCCAAAACACTTTTCTTTCACCATGCACTTCTTGATGAATTGCATGACAAGTGTCGGCGGAACAGTGTGCAGTGGAATAAACAGAAGATAAGAAGAATCACCGCAAGGAACATCATAAGGAAATACTGGATGGTTCAACGCATGTCATTGATGCTTGGCATTAATGCACATCGCCTTAAGCAGAAAGATGTTGGCAAAAACTTGAAAAATGCAAGGATCCAGACAAAGGACAGGGTGAATGACAAAACGAAGAAGATGGTGACTGACGTCTTTGAACATGACAACAACAGCCAACTAATGCCAGGCAAGAAAGACTTGATCATGAGAAACAAGATATAGAAGCAAAAACGGCTTTTAAATGACCACTTGACAGTTCTTCATGCAAAGTTCCTGTGTGAACATCAAACGGTGACAATGCATCACTCTACGTTCTGTAAGATGAGGCCTTGGTGGGTAGTGAAACCAACAATCAGTGACCTAGTTGCATACATGTGTAAGGGATGTGCCAATATGAACCTTATGAATCAGAAACTAGCTGTGGAAAGATTAACAATGACTGTTGAAGAATCAATGAAGTCAGCCGTTTGCGACATCCATAACAAAGCTTGCATGTATGGTGAGTGCAAAACATGCCAGGGGAAACAAGTACACTTCCAGCTGCCTGCACATGACAAGAATGTTGATTATCAGCAGTGGGAAACAAAGGTAAAACAGTTTGGTGATGGAAAGTCAACCAATGTAACTGTGAAAGAGACTTTTAAACTTCCACTCTCCTCACTGTGCTGACCTGAAGCACCCCTATACAATGCATATTTTCAATATTTTCCATCAGTATGCAGAACTTAGGAATTTGAAGGCTAACCTGGATGAAAAGTCTGTTGTAGTGCACATAGACTTCTCAGAAAATTATGGCTGTAAGTACGCTGAGGAGATCAAAAGTGTCCACTTTGGTGGATTCCACCAGCTGGCATCATTGCACAATGGAGTGTATTATACTGTGGATGGCTGCCATTCATTTTGCACCATATTGGACTGTACAAGATATGATCCCTCTGGGATTTGGGTACATCTTGTCCCAGTCTTGCGGGAAATTAAAGAACATTGCCCAGCTGTAACAACAGTGCACTTCATTTCAGACGGACTAACTACACAGTACAGAAACAAAAAGAACTTCTGGCTAAGATTAAAAATCCCGAAGAGCATGGGATTTCATAGAGTAACTTGGATCCCGAATGCACATAAACTATATGAGTCCCTCAAGCAAGTGGCAAGTATACATCTGATTGAAGTGACAGAGGAGGAAATATAACAGTTTGATGAAAAACACAGACTGATCTGATCCAATCTTGCCATTCGCAATCTTGGCATATAGATTGGGTGAATCAAATTGGCAGGGGTGCTGAGGAAGAGGATTTTGTGGAATGTATGTGGGATAGTTTTCAAAACCAACATGTGGAGGAACCAACGAGAGAGCAGGCTATTCTAGACTGGGTACTGAGTATTGAAGAAGGGTTAGTTAGCAGTCTTGGATAACTTGGATAGGTTGGGTGAGTGGGCAAATGCATGGCAGATGCAATATAATGTGGATAAATGTGAGGTTATCCACTTTGGCGGCAAAAACAGGAGGGTAGATTATTATCTAAATGGTGGCCGATTAGGAAAAGGGGAGATGCAACGAGACGTGGGTGTCATGGTACACCAGTCATTGAAAGTAGGCATGCAGGTGCAGCAGGCTGTGAAGAAAGCAAATGTATGTTGGCATTCATAGGAAAAGGATTTGAGTACAAGAGCAGGGAGGTTCTACTGCAGTTGTACTGGGTCTTGGTGAGGCCACACCTGATGTATTGCGTCCAGTTTTGGTCTCCTAATCTGAAGAAAGACATTCTTGCCATAGAGGGAGTACAGAGAAGGTTCACCAGACTGATTCCTGGGATGGCAGGACTTCCATATGAAGAAAGACTGGATAGACTCAGCTTGTACTTGCTGGAATTTAGGAGGTTGAGGGGGGATCTTATAGAGGCTTACAAAATTCTTAAGGGGTAGGACAGGCTAGATGCAGGAAGATTGTTCCCGATGTTGGGGAACTCCAGAACAAGGGGTCACAGTTTAAGGATAAGGGGGAAGTCCTTTAGGACCGAGATGAGAAGATCTTTTTTCACACAAAGAGTGGTGATCCTGTGGAATTCTCTGCCACAGAAGATAGTTGAGGCCAGTTCATTGGCTATATTTAAGAGGGAGTTAGATGTGGCCCTTGTGGCTAAAGGGATCAGGGGGTATGGAGAGAAGGCAGGTGCAGGATACTGAGTTGGAATATCAGCCATGATCATATTGAATGGTGGTGCAGGCTCGAAGGGCCGAATGGCCTACTCCTGCACCTATTTTCTATGATTCTATGATTCTATATAGATTAAGGACCTGTCCCACCAGCATCAGCTGATTGGTGAGTGTGATGTCAGGACCAGCCCCGTACAATTCCATACACCTCCGCCAATCGAAGTGGGACCGGCCCCGCGAGGCCGTACGCCTTAAGCAACCACGTTTGGACCAGCTAGGCACATGCAATCGCATGCTGGTGGGACAGGCCCTTTAAGACTCAATAGAGGTGAATTCCATGGCAAGAGTGAGGAAAATAGATTATTTTGGCCAATGAGGGAAGACAAGATATTGTATAATTAAGATAATGTCATAACTTGGATACCACCACCTGAGAAAGTGACCAACAGGCATCACCAGGTTGCTGTATATTTCTGGAAAGGAATTCTTGTACATCTTGGCAATATTAATTAAACATTGTCACATTCATACTAGGCTGTACACTGTTAAAAATTGTTATTTAAGAATTGTTATACATGCATTGTATTTGCTTTGAGAACTATTCAAATTTGTTATTCAGTGTATTGAAAATTCACCTGAGTAAACAAGGTTCTATCTACAGTAGCTGCCTTGTATTTTCACATGAAAAAATTGATACAAATGAATGAAACGCCAGTGTTAAGGAAACACTAATCCCTCTTCATATGTTGCTTCCTGTTCTCAACCTTTAACAAACTGTTGAAGCCTTAAGATAATTTTAATCAATTCTGTCACGGGATACTCCCGAACTTGATCATCTCAATCCGCTGAGTCACATCTGTCACATGAGTATTTTATGCTAATGTGTAAAATAATACAACAATGACCATCATTATCAATTGTAATTGATAAATGAACAGTATGCTTCTGCCTATGTATCTGAAGTTAATATTGTTTTAGAGGAAGTTGGTGAAAGGTTATGAGATGGTTACCATTCTTGCTGGAAAATCACCACCTTTTGGCAGTAAACTGTTACGAAGGTTTAAAATCAATGCGTTAGACTGAAAGTTTTATTTTGATGGTTTATTTGAGGAAGATACTATAATTTGAAAGACTGGGACAAAAAATTGATTTTATATTCTTAAATCAGTTATATTTTACAGTGTTGTTCATCATAAAAATACAACGGATGTGATATGACTGAATGCACTGGAAAAAGAGGAAAAAATAAATTAAATTCTCTAAAAGATTGCGCCAAACATATTTTTCCCATAGTAGAGAGGTTCATCTATGTGAAATAACATTCAAAGTTGCAAACATTTAAGTTTTATAATCAGGTTTCAACAAAATTAAAAGTAGTCTCTTATTGAAGAATCACCCAGACACTGGAACTATCGTATCTGATCTTCTTCGACATTATGTCTTTAGACCTTTTATGGCCACCTGAAATGGCAGACATAATTTGTCACTACCTTTTGGCTGGGTAGTTCTGAGAGCAAGAGAAAGAAAAAAAAAGGTATTTCTTTTCATTACCGTTTCCGACATTAAGAGATGTTGTGATTCAGCCACCAGCAACAAATGCTGACACCTTATGGTGCCCCGCAGGAGAAGAGACACGCCAATTGAGCCGATAAACAAGACTGTGACAAATAATGCTGACATATTGTCAGAACAAAAGACATGACTCAGCTTTATTCCTGTGTGCAAATGGAAACCTGCCAGCAACCATGACAAATGACCTTAGTCTGACAGTACACATCAGTGGCTCAGCATTCATTTATCATTAAATAGGAGCCCTGCATCTAAAATGCAGCCAAAGCCTCAAAGAAGCTTTTCATGTTCAGGTCCATGAAATTCAAGACAGAGATAAAGCTGTTGAGGAAATGGTTATCAAAATCTTGATAGGTCTATGGCCTCTGGGAAAAATAGCACAGAAGTGTGTATCAGAAATAGTCCTGGCTTAGAAAGTTTCCATTTCTGCACAAGCTACCTTTTTTTAATTAGTTACAGTTGCATTTCTTGGAATTTTGGTTTGGAAATGCTAAAGCTGTGTTGCATTTGGTTTGGAAACCTCTCACTCCCCCATCTTGCAGAGAACAGAGGCACTCAACACTTCCGGGTTTTATAGTCCCTCCGGAAGGAGCGTGGCCTTCAGGAGAGAGAATCTCAACATTTTTTAAACACAAAAAACTTTTTTATTTTTCATCGATGGGAAAAATCCTCTTGTCCTGCGCAGCTGAGGGGGACTCTGAGTAAAATGGCCAAAAATCACAGCTGTAAGTGGCAGCGTTTTTTCTAAAATCAATATACAGAACAACAGGAAGTGGTCAAGACGAGACTTTTAGTAATATACAAATTATATATATAATAATTACATATATATTTATATAAAACATGCATAAATATCTTCTCTCCAGTGATGCTGCCTGACCCACTGAGTTACTCCAGCATTTTATGTCCATGTAATATAAGAGCTATATTATATATAGCTCCTGTTGCAGTTCCTTCCTACGCGCACATATATATAAATATACATGTACATATTTATATATATATTTATACACACTCATACATACACATAAGAAAACAATATATACACACACTCATACATACACATAAGAACAAACAATAACAGTTTGATAGTGTAAATTAAACCATTGAGCTCAATAAAGCAATTTTACTTATGTGTGACAAAAAAATCATAATTGCCATCTATCAATTACTTCGCCTTAGGAGCAGAGAGAACCTGCTGACGAACTGAAACTTGCTGCAGAGGAATTGATTTTGCAGCTTCACCTTCCAAATCTAGGAAGAGATCATACCAAGGGACATGTTTGTGCAGGTCAAGGACCTAGTGGATGGAAAGATACTGTCATATTTTACTTGTTTATCTTCCATGAGAAACTTTCATGCAGTGCTCTCCTTTAAGGGATTATTAGGGAAGTGAAGAAAGAGTGAATCATGAAAATAATGTGTTTAATGAACAGAAAACCCTTTTCAATGGTTCATTAAATCTAATTAATTACCAATTGAAAATTAACAGAGTACGGGCATATCAATTGGAATAAAGAAAATACAGGTCATTTCAGGTCATTGTGAACTTCCAAATGTTCAAAGTTAATTTTTGTCCTCTCTTAGATGTGCATCGGAAACAGCACCTTTGGCGCTCCAAATCCACCACTAATTACTTCTGGCAGTCACGGTGGCACAGTGGTAGAGTTGCTGCCTTACAGCAAATGCAGCGCCCGAGACCCGGGTTCGATCCCGATTACGGGTGCCATCTGTATGGAGTTTGTACGTTCTCCCCGTGATCTGCGTGGGTTTTCTCCGAGATCTTCAGCTTCCTCCCACACTCCAAAAACGTACAGATTTGTAGGTTAATTGGCTTGATTAATTGGCTTGATAAAAATGTAAAATTGTCCAAGTTGGCGATATGCAGAGTACTGCCCTGCCGACTACATAATTCAGAAGGTTCAGAAGGTAACATATTGTAGGACATAAAGCACTGGAGTAACATCTCCAAAGAACTTGGATATGTTACATTTCAAGTCGGGACTCTTTTTCTGACTAAAGGGCCTGTCCCACCAGCATGCAACTCTATGCGATGAACGCGATCAAACTGGCAGCGGGGGCCGCGCGGAGGTCGGGTGATCCCCTGTATAGGGCCGTTCCCACCAGCATGTGCCTGCATGCAGCAAGTGCAACCAAACCGGCAGCAGGGGCCGCGCGGAGGTCGGGTGAGTGGCGCAACGCGGCGCAAAGTGAGGCGAACTAGGAACGAAGTCCAAGGTAAGTTCGCCAGGACAGAGAGGGACACACAGAGAGGGGCACCGAGGCACACTCACACACAGGGCCACGGAGCCATACACATAGAGGGTCACGGAGGCACTTACAAATAGGTTCACGGAGGCACGATGTCTGGGCGGTGTGTAAATGTCGAGGCGATCGTATGTCAGTTTTTCGGAACCCCGCGCGGTGTCGGGACGAACTCGGGACGAACTCCGCACAATTCCGCATGGCTCCGGCGATCGAAGTGGGACCGCCCCGCGACGCCGGACGGCTCAAGCGACTACGTTAGGTCGCGCTAATCGCATAGAGTTGCATGCTGGTGGGACAGCCCCTTAACACATTCTTCTAACGCTTTGTATCTTTGGATTATGGGAGGATACCAAAGACTCTGAGAAAACCCTCATGGTCACAGAGGGAATGTGCAAACCCCAGACAGACAATACTGGAGGCCAAGGTGAAACCCAAGATGATGGGGCTGTGAGGCAGTAACACTACCAACACTCAGGCCAAATGGCCTAATTCTGTCCCTATCATTTATGACCTTATTTATGAGAAGGTAGGAGAATTGGTTAGGACAGAGGGATAGATCAGCCATAATTGAATGGTGGAGTAAATTTGATGGTCTGAATGTCCCAATTCTGCTTCTATCAAATGACCTTATGACCTTATGACCTTATGACCTACCAGCTGTGCCACTGCCATATATGTCGTCCAATCGGCAACTCTATCCTGTGCATATATCATTATTCAACATGGAAAAGATCATGGAGCTTTGTCATCTCATTAGTAGTTTAATTGTCCACTATCATTCATGAATATTTTAAATCCCCTTCCCATTCCCATACTGGTCTTTCAGTCCTGGGCCTCCTCCACTGTCAGAGTGAGGTCTCACACAAAATGTAGGAACAGCACCTCATATTTTGCTTGGGCTGCTTACAACCCAGCAGTATGAATTTTGATTTCTCTGCATTCCCCCTTTCTTCGTCCCACCCCCACCCTTGTTGTCCTGCCAGTTCCACTGTTCACATCCATATATCCCTTCATTATTACCTCTTCCACAGCCTACATTGGACCATTGTGGGCTCCACTTTCCTTTGTCATTGGTGCTGGCTGTGATTTGTTCTGAATCTTTTCATACCTCTAGTTTGCCTCCTTCCAGTCTCTCAGTCTGAAGAAGGGTTTCAACCCAAAACACCACCTATTCCTATTCTCCAGAGATGCTGCCTGACCCACTGAATTACTCCAGCATTTTGTGTTTATCATTCATGAATAGACGGGTCTAGACTGTTGCCTATGACTGTATCTGTTGAATTGCTTAACTCTATCCAGGTAACTTTGGAAAAAGAGGATTTGAGTAACTGTCATGAACATTCAGAAAGTATTCAGACCCCTTCACTTTTTCCACAATTTGTTATGTTCCACCCTTATTCTAAAATGGATTACATTCTTTTTTTTTAATCATCAATCTGCACGCAATACCACATAATAGAAAAGCAAACACAGGCATATAGAAATTTTTGCGAATTAATTAAATAGAAATAACTGAAATATCACATTTACGTAAGTATTCAGACTCTCTGCTCAGTATTTTGTTGAGGACCTTTGGCAAAAATTAAAGCCTCAAGTCTTCTTGGGTATGACACTACAAGCTTGGCACACCTGTATTTGTGTAATTTCTCCCATTCCTCTCTGCAGATCCTCTCAAGCTTTGTCAGGTTGGATAGGGAGCGTCGATGCACAGCTATTTTCAAGTCCCTCCAGAGATGTTCGTTCGGGTTCAAGTCCCGGCTCTGGCTGGGCCACTAAAGGACATTCACAGACTTGTCACAAAGCCACTCCTGCTTTGTCTTGGCTGAGTGCTTCAGGTCGTTGTCCTGTTGGAAGGAGAACCTCCACCCCAGTCTGAGGTCCAGAACGCTCAGGAGCAGATTTTCATCGAGGATCTCTCTGTACTTTCCTCTGTTCATCTTTCCCTCGATCCTGATTTGTCTCCCAGTTCCTGCCAGTGATAAACATCCGTACAGCATGATGCTGCCACCACCATGCTTCACCGTAGGTATGGTATTGGCCAGGTGATGAGCGGTGCCTGGTTTTCTCCAGACGTGATGCTTGCCATTCTGGCCAAAGTGTTCAATCTTGGTTTCATCAGACCAAAGAATCTTGTTTCTCATGCCTTTTGGAGCGGGCTGTCATCTGCGTTTTACTGAGGAGTGGCTTCCGTCTGGCCACTCTACCATAAAGGCCTGATTGGTGGAGTGTTGCAGATATTTTTATCCTTCTGGAAGGTTCTCCCATCCACACAGAGTTCTGTCAGCGTGACCACTGGGTTCTTGGTCACCTCTCTGACCAAGGCCCTTCTCCCCCGATTGCTAAGTTTGGCCAGACGGCCAGCTCTATGAAGAGTCCTGGTGGTTCCAAAGTTCTTCCATTTAAGAATGACGGAGGCCACTGTGCTCTTTGGGACCTACAATGCTGCAGAAATTGTTTTATACCCTTCCCCAGATATGTGTCTGGACACAATCCTGTCTCGGAAGCCTATGGACAATTTCTTCGCCTTCATGGCTTGGTTTTTGCTCTGATATGCACTGTCAATTGTGGGACCTTGTATAGACAGGTGTGTGCCTTTCCAAATCATGTCCAATCAATTTAATTTACCACTGGTGGAGTCCAATCAAGTTGTAGAGACATCTCAAGGATTCATCAAATAGGATGAACCTAAGATCAATTTTCAATGTCATAGCAAAGGGTCTGAGTACTTATGTAAATGTGATATTTCAGTTATTAATTTTTAATTACTTGGCAAAAATTTCTAAACACCTGTTTTCGCTCTTCATTCTGGGGTATTGTGTGTAGATAGATAATTAAAAAAATGAATTTAATCCATTTTAAAATAAGGCTGTAACGTAACAAAATGTGGAAAAAGTGACAGGGTCTGAATACTTTCTGAATGCACTGTATTCCATTCAGGGTATTATGACCTGATTTTGGGCAATAATATCCTGAATCCATTATGGCTCCATGAATTGGCAATTGCTTGATGAGTATTCATTACCATTTCTTTTGAACATTTTAAAATATGGCAACCAACATGTTCATACTTCAGCTTCAGCAAACCCAACAGAAAGAAACCTTGTCCCCGTAAAATTAAAAAAAATCTCTTTATCCTGTAGCTGTCAGCCACCCTCCACTTTCGAGACATAACACATTTCCAAAGGATGCCGACATCTTGTGCCATCTGAACAATGTCATGTTGTGCACTTTGCGATATAAATTACAGGAAACTATGTTATGAAATGGCGTTCAATGTAGCATCGGCAGCTGGTTAAGCACACATTTCTGAACAAGTACAGAAAGTCAATTATTAAACAGATATATCATATTATGGCAGGTTTCCTGAGTTAGGATTGGCTGATGGATGAGAAATGTCCTCTAATAATGTGCAGGGGATTCTGTCATTGCACATTTATGATTCTGGTAGCCCAAAGGAACGTAGAAGTTATTTTTTATAGCAATTTAATTCACTCTGACGGATGATTCCTAAAAACTACTAACTCAACTATCTGCTCATCTGCCGGATTCTACCTCAGGCCAGATTTTCTCACACTTTGGCACGTCATATTGAAGAACCTAGACTCATTACTCCTTCCCTTGAACTTTCCTGGCAATTATTAACCATAGATGTCAAAACCTTCCAGATACACATTCCTCGTCTACTAAAAATATTCCATATTTCCATTCAGCCTTTCTTTAAAAAACTCTAAATGTCAAAGCAATTTCTAAATTCCTTGATGACTGAGCATTATTTCTGTGTTGCTTTGTTAAATGCATGAAATATGATTATGTTCAAGGGAAGTATGCAGCAAGCTGGGCTCAAAGCTGACGTGTGTTGGCTTAAAATACAGTCAATGGCTCACGGCATGACCTGCCATATCTAGATAGACACAAAATGATGGAGTAATTCAGCGGGACAGGCAGCGTCTCTGGAGAGAAGGAATCAGTGACGTTTCGGGTCGAGACCCTTCTTCAGACTGATCGCATCTGCAGTTCCTTCCTACGAACCAGCATCTGCAGTTCCTTCCGACACATTTCGTAACCCATTCCTTCTATCCAGGGATGCTGCCTGTCCCGCTGAGTTACTCCAGCATTTTGTTTTGATCTTCGGTTTAATGCAGCATATGCAGTTCCTTCCTGCATATCCTGCCTTGTACCTTGTTGATTGTACTGAGGGGAAGAGATGCTCCAAGAGCTAAACACTACACTGATATTAATACTTCTTGAAATAATTGTTATCGCTCTGTTTCAAACAGCATTTTTCTGCATTTTAACCTATCTTTCAAAAAATGATGAATGTGTTATTTAAATACTTTGGCTTGTCTAATGATCAGTTATATCCCATATTCAAAGGATACGTTTCTACTTTTCACTTTCACTATCTAATTATTAACCCTTCATTTGGATGAAAAGATATCAGAACAGAATAAAAGGTTAGCAAATAAATGAGCTTCTGCAATGCCAAGTAGCTCAGGCTACTGCAATTCTACAGCAACAATGTATAAATCTGCAGAATCTTGAGGAAATTAGGTGCCAACTAACAACTGTGATGAAAGATAGTGACACCCTCAATAGGCAGTTAGAGGTTTGATAGACAGTGTTAAAAGAAGCTCTCCAGAGTCCCCAAGAAATATATAGCATATAAGTTCAAGATTTGCCCGGAATTTTCCAATGAGGTTACATTTGAAGTTTGGTTTAATTAATTGTCAAGTGTACCGAGGTGCGGTGAAAAGTTCTTGTTGCATGCTAAACAATGAGCAGAAAGACAATACATGGTTATAATCGAGCCATTCACAGTGTACAGTTACATGATAAAGGGAATAACGTTTAGTGCAAGATAATGTCCTGTGAAATCCATTATGAAGTCCTTCTTAAAACCACACTTCCATTTTCTGGAAAATAATGTGTTAGTTAGAGACAGTCAACTTGCATACATTTCCAGTTTCTTTTTGGTAACATTTATAACCTCTTTGGTCATCCAAGGTTCCCTTACTTTGTTATCCGGATCCTCTTCCTTACTGGAACATGCCCATCCTGAACTTTGGTCAACTGATCTTTAAACAACTCCCAGATGTCAGATGTGGACTTAGCCAATAACAAGTTCTCCCAATGTACCCTCACAAGTTCTAGCTGAATTATGCTGTAATTCGCCATACTCCAATTTAGTACCTTCCAGCAAGGTCCAGACTTATCCCTCTTAAACAATCTTAAAACTTACAAAGTTGTCATATTATGTTATCATATTTAAGTTGTCATATTTTGTTCTTCATACAAATTCAGTGGACATATCTGCGGATAACCTCCAGCTCCGAAAAAGCTGACAGTGACTGGTGGACCTTAGATTCTATTTATAAATGTCATTCTAGTCAAATGAAATAAGAAGGTGAACTTAAGATGATTGAAGAGCCAAAAGGGAAATGAGAAGAAATATTTTCACACAGCGTTGTTAAGAGACCTGCATGAATGGTGAGATCCCATAGGAACATTCTTAGAGCAATTTAACACCTACTTGAAGAAGACTAACTTGCAGGTTGCTAGTGTCAAAGTGGAGTTGTGGACTTAAAATTCAAAGTGCAAGCAAAGGCAAAACTGATTGAATAATTGTAATTCAACTCTTCATTGCACTCTGAACCCATTTTAATTCGAAGGCTAGACTGCAATTACTTCAGTATGATCTTACGCAGGAGACACAACAGGCATTCTAGAAAATGGAGGAACAAAGGACTGCAGATGCTGGTTTATGCCAAATATAGACACAAAGTGCAGTAGTAATTCAGCGGGTTAAGCAGCAACTCTGAAGAAATACGATAGGTGACATTTCGGGTCATTTTGAAGAAGGGGCCCGTCCTGAAACATTGCCCATCCTTTTTCTCCATAGATGCTGCCAGACACCCTGAGTTACTCCAGCAATTTGTATCTATCTTAGGCATTAAAAAAAGGCTCTTCAACCCTTGTCTTTAAGATTCTTTAATGCATACACCTTAAATGGAAAAGCTCTGCAATGACACTCTAACCATTAATCTTAAGACATCATTAATTAATTTAGAAAAAAGAGACCCCTTGGTTTAAAATGGCTACAATATCTGTAACACAATTTCATAGACATATAGAAAATATAAAGATTGACGAGGCATGGAAAGAGTGGTAAATGGTTGGTTGCTTGTGTAACCATTTTACTCCAACGATTATTATCAGAACACCTCACATGGGAAACTGGGGTATATCACTGACATGACACCAATTACTGATCCTAAGAGGCACACTTAAAGTGGATTGGCTTCATCGATTATGTACACTATGATGAGTAATAAAACTATGTATCGTACATGAGGGAATGACCCACCGTGCTCTCGGCTTTGTGTTTATTTAAACCTTTTTCTAAAAAGTTGTACTTCAATAACCCCCCCAAAAAAGTGATGTTTTGAAATAAAAGGTGAATGACGGAAAGGCTGAAGGGAAGACATCTGAGTTTTCAGCACTATGAGGAAGAGCACTCGATTAATTTTTGTCATTGTTAGATAATCTTGAAATCATTTTTCAGTTGTCTCCACACTACAACATGATTTTAAAACCTAATTGCTCTTTTACAATTTATCCATAGAATTTCCTTCCTATTCATTTTAGCCTTGGGGCTTCAGGCAGCTTTGATCAATAATCTCCATGTCATCTTCAAGCCATCAGTGTCATATAATTTGCAGCAGGTGTATCATTATCATCAAAGCTTGTGCATTAAAACAAATTCTTGTAATGAGGCTTACAATGTAGAACAAAAGGCAGCTCAGCCCATCATTGCTATGCTAGCTCAATGGCATATTGATGATGGCAGGGACTTTTTTCTCAGACCACACAGCCAAAATCTCCTTGGTTATTCCTGAAAAGTTCTTTGAGTGCTCAACATCAACACTGATGGACAAAGGAAGATAGCGTTTGCCATCACTGTCATCAAGGGTGTTGGAAGGCACCATGTCCATATGGTGCTGAGGAAAGCAGGCATTGGTCTGAGCAAAAAGGCTGTAGAGTTTTTCAAAGAGGAGATTGAACACATTATAACCTTTGTGCAGAATCCTCAGCTGTACACAATTCCTGACTGGTTCCTAAACAGGCAGAAGGATATCAATGACAGCAAGTACAGTCAGGTCCTGGCCAAGGTCCTTGACAGCAAACTGCACTGATCTGGAGCAGTTGAAGAAGTTCCTCGCATGCAAAGGGTCTACAGCACATCTGGGATCTCACGTGCATGGCCAGGGCACCAAGACCATGGGCCGGAGAGGATGCACAGTCGGTGTGCCCAAGAAGATGTAAACAATTCACCTGACTGAAAGTATAGGTACACTACCTAAACAACCCTCCACAAGTGGCTGAAATTCTTGCAAGTGTGCAAGGTAATACATTTTGGGTCGTAATAAAGCGACGTCAGTGCTCGTTTGTTTAAATTCAGAAAAAATGTATGCGGTGTGAATAAGATATTTTCCTGAGAATAAGAGCAGATATTTTTACACTTAACAGATAAATGGTAAACACATTGGTTGCACTGAAAACACACGGGATACTGATCAGCATTGGAACGGTTCAATATGTCAGACTCACATATAGCATGACTGAAGCATTGTACCTCAGAAATGGGACAATCCTAGTGTATGCTGATAAAGCTTGGATCGTGGCACGTGAATGTGATTGGCATGATCCTGGCTATTCTGATCTGGCAATGTATCGAATGATTAAACTACGATAAGACCGTATTGAATGTGCAGAGACAAGATCAGCACATCTAGGTCACCAATCTTTTGAAATTGACATATTTTTCTTGGACTGTAATTGGGAATTGCGAAGGAAGTGTATTTGAGGATCCCTACAATATGGGTGTCCAATTGAGATATTGGGACTGCTGGAATTGTAATGTGAGAGTATATAAAAAGAGTCACATGTGGACTGATCATAAAAATGGGGTTCCATTGCATACATACTGTATGGTAGAGGAATTGCTGACCCCAAGTTGATTGGGATCAAATCTGTGACTGGAAATTAATATTGAAGTTCACCCATAGATTTGCTTTATATTGCATATAATTGTTATACTTTGTATTGTAGATATCTCACAATGTATTATTTTTCATATCTTTAAATGTCAGTTTAAGGGAGAACTATCTTATTCTATTTGCAAGATTTGTAGGTTAGTAGATTGGGAGGGGTGGGGGAGACGGCATTCTTGTAATTCTATCAAGACACTCAGTAGCATATGGTGAGGTCATCTTGGCAGAATAGGCAGAAATGGGCGGATATCCTGAGGGGGGAATGGGTGGGACTTGGGGGGGGGGGGGGGGGGAACAACACCCCTCCATGTTTAGCTGCAGGTCCCAGGTCAGCTCACCTTTACTGGGTCTGGCTGTAGCGTACAGGTCAGCTTGCCTGCCCCGAGACTGGCTGTAATGTCCAGGTCAGCTCGCCTTCCCCTGGACTGGCTGTAGCACCCAGGTCGCCCGCATGCCTCGGGATTGGCTGCAGTTCCCAGGTCACGAAAACTGATTAAAAGAAAAACGCCTGCGAGATGGATGATTTCGGGTTACGGGCCGGATTCGGCCCATGGGCCGCAGGTTGCCGACCCCTGTCCTAGATGTCAGGCCTCATTGTGTCCTCTCATGTTTTAAAAGTGATTTCTGCCCCTGATGGATGCTGTAGACTGACAACTCCAAGTGGTGGAATGTAATGCAGGGCTAAACAGAGTGTGTTAGCTAAAATGGAGTTGTCAGCTAACATCCAAATGCTTGTTTTTCAGCTAAATTAACAGCACCATTTGTCATGAAAGCAGGATTTGCTTAATAAAACAATTAGTTGTTATGAAAGAATGCTTGGGTTAACTTATATGAACAAGGAAATCATGAGGTCTTTCATTACACAGCAGCAATGATTCATAGCATGAAGATAAGATAAACCTTTATGTTCCAAGAGACATCTGTAACTAACTTGGCACCTGATACGATCTGGAATAACTTTTAAGGATAGCCATAGCCATAGCATATAACTGTAGCATAGTCAACTGTATAGGAAGGAAATGCAGATGCTGGTTAAACCAAAGATAGACACAGAAAGCTGGAGTAACTCAACCGGGCAGGCAGCATCTCTGGAGAAAAGGAATAGGTGGCCTTTTTGGGTTGAGTCGAAGAAGGGTCTCAAAACGTCACCTATTCCTTTTCTCCAGTGATGCTGCCTGATCCGTTGAGTTACGCCAGCAATTGGTATCAATCTTAAGTGTAAACCAGCATCTGCAGTTCCTTCTCACACATCCAGATGAAGTGTCTTGACCCAAAGCGCCAACTGCCCAATAACCCCTCTTTCTCCTCTTTTTGGTATGTCAAGTTTTCCAGCATTCTGATCAAAAGTGAAAATCTTAATTTCACCTTGATATCTGAGCACTCCACACCTCCATCTCTTGTCAAGATTGCTTGACAGCCCTTCACTTATTCCTTGAGTAAAGGCTGAAATTATCTACATTCACCACTCTCTTTGTTTGCTAAACTTGATCTCTCATTGAATAAGGCAGTCACGGGTTACTGATTGTGGTAGATCATCCACGATCACAATGAATGGTGGTGCTGGCTCGAAGGGCCGAATGGCCTCCTCCTGCACCTATTTTCTATGTTTCTATGTTTAATATTTCCCTTTTAACACCATTCCCTTTCTCCAAATAGAAGCCAAGCCAACCTCCTAACAGGATAAATAGAACCGTCATTGCTTCAGTCCAATTCATGCCCCTTGTGTCATTTTTGCTTCTATAATGTTGATTAATGTATTGGTGGTTCTTTCTGCTCTACTACAAATCTCATATATTTCATCATCTTTATTGCCAATTTACCTACTTCCATATGTGCATCCTTTAGTCATGCTTTGATCTCCAGCAACATCTATTCCCCTTTTCATGACGCCTTACCACCATTTATTGTGTGGTTTTGTTATTTTTAATGTATGTATGACTGTAGGCACGTAATTTTGTTCAGACCGAAAGGTCTGAATGACAATAAAGGTAATTCAATTCAATACAAACCCCCTCCCACATACACCCTCCCCCACAAGCACCCTCCCCCACACCCCCTTTGCCCACACCCCCTCCCTAACACCCTACCCCCCTCCCTCTCCCACACCGCCCTCCCGCATAACTTCCTCCCCCTCTCCCCCACCTCCCCCTCCCCTACACCTCACCTCTCACATACCCCCCCACACCCCCCTTACACCCCCTCCCTCACACCCACACCCCTCTCCGCACACTCCCCCACACTTCCCCCCACCCCCACAACCCCACAAACCCCTCCCCACCCACATGCCCCCACACCCCCCTCGCCCACCCCCTCCCCGCACCCCCCTTCCCCACACCCACCCAACCCCACAGCCCCCTCTCCCACACCACATCACCCACATACACCCCCTCCCCCACACACACACCCTCCCCCCCCACACACACCCTCTCCCACACACACCCCCTCCTCCACGCCTCCCACCCTCACCTACACCCCCCTCCCCCACACACGCCCCCACCAGCCCCCAACAGGCCCTGCCTGAAGCTATCCCCCTCCCCTGGCTGCAGGACGATTTAGCCCTGAAGCCGTCCCCGTCCCCCGGCTACAGAACCCTCCCGCCATTGCGTTGAGGGAACAGGTGAGTGGTGGAATATTGCATTGAGGAATGGGTTGAGTTGGGGGACCAGGACTCCAGTGCGACTGCATTCCACTTAGCCTCGTAAACCCCTAAATACTTCACTTTCACCACATAATCAGTTCTAATCACTTTGGGGCTCTCCTACAGATAGAACTGTTTTTACTTAACTATGCACAATTTATAACCCGCATTGATTTTCATGTTTTGCTGTTCGGCAGTAACAAGGACTTGATAAGTGTCAAAGGATCATCAGAAATTATGCCATACTTTTCCAGTCTTTATTTGTTAAAAATAACACTGACAGTGGATATATCAATAAGTATCAGTATGAATTAATAAATGTCACAAGAGAATGAGAATTCAGTTATTGTTCGCAATGGCTTACTGAAAGCTCTGTTCATTATTCTACTGTGCGGTCTGGTCAATTACAACAATTAAATCAATCAAACCTCAGAAACCTCAAATCGATCTCTGGGTCAGCAACCAATGTACTGTTGGCATCTGTCATTCAGTCACTTTAAGACTTACACAATAATTTTCCTATACATTTACTGAGCATTATTATTCTGCAGACTGAGCTCCCTCATCTTCCCAAACCACTCCCGCATTCCATGTTTGCATGTTTTTCCATTCCAGATACCAATGACTTCTCACAATAACGAGCACCCCTCTCAGATAAGAGTGTGTACCAATAAACAAATAAGCCTAGATGTAGAAACAAGGACCCGCAGATGCTGGTTTACAAAAAAAGACACAGTACTGGATTAACTCAGCGGGTCATGCAGCATCCCTGGAGAACATGAATAGGTGACATTTCAGATTGGGAACCTTCTTCAGCTTAATTTCCAAAGCTCAGCTACCGATTGTGATGAGTCAAGTGGACAGGGTTAGAAAATCGTCAGGAGTGCTACATCCTTTGTGGCAGAACTTAGCTTATGTGGTCATGAAACCATGGTCTTAAAATGGCAAACACCTCACTTAAAAGGAAGACTGTATTTGAACCTTTAACTGAAGTTTTCAGATTCACAATTTTCATTGTTGAATGTGCAAAATGAGCATCCAACATTGCTGAGGCCATAAATTATGTTTTTTTATTTATATACTTACATGTGTTAATAATAAACCTAACCTTAGTGTACATTTTCTCCTGAATGGATGTGTAGGAAGGAACTGCAGATGCTGGCATAATGGTGAACTCAGCAGGACAGGCAGTATCTATGGAGAGTAGGAAAGGGTGATGTTTCGGATCGAGACCCTTCTTCAATCTCGACCCAGAAACGTCACCCATTCCTTCTCTCCTGATGGGATGTTGTCTTTTTACTTATTTTTTGTTGTGATTTTTATGTACATTTTAAGGTTACAGCTTCAAGATTGTTCCTAAAGGAGATGCCTTACTCTCAGTGTTGTATTTGCCTAAATAAGAATGTAATTTGCTGAATTGCCAAGAATGCAACAAGGGAACCTCTTTATTTAATTTCAGCCCAGTGCTATCATCAAATGCATTTATTTGACCAGCCTTTATTTAGGACCAGTATAAATACTTTCTTTAGGTTTAATTAAACAGCTAATGTTTCCATGAGCACTACTGAAGCTCTTCCTTTCAGAAAAGAAGAAAGAGGATTGCAGAGCTAAACTACAATGGTTTTACTTCGGAGTCATGTGAGTGATTCCATGAAGACCCTCGTCTAGGCCACATGTGTGTCAGTACGTCAGCCACATTGACGCACGGAGGCTGTGAGGAACAGAGCTCCTCCAGCGGTAAGTATTCAGACTCCAGGTAAGTGAAAAAACTTTACTGGAGTTAAGTCCGTGCTTGCCGGTATGCTATCTACCAATCGCTAGCAATGGAAAAAACAAGGAAAGGGAAGCGGCGAGTCGCATCCCTCCATGGAAGTGCGGCTCTGGAACCACTGCCGCATATTCCTATACAGTTGCAAGCTACAGATTTAGCGACTGCAGACTTAGTGCTACACAGCACAGAGCCAGCGCCAGTAGGGCATAAGGCACCTGAAAAGTCTGCTAGGCCCACGGAGTCGGGGGGTGATTCCTCACCGGGGCTGGTTAGAGTGTGTTCACGCCTATCCCAAGTGGAGGAACTGTTGCACACGGTACTCCAGCAAACTACACTCCAAGAGAAGGTTTCTTATGCCTCCGTTGTATGACCGTATTGATTTGTTAATTTGCAGATTTTAAGAAGGCCGTATCTGGGGCGTGGATTGTCTCGTCGAACTGTGGACATGCTCACTGCATTTTGGAGATCGAGTACTCAAAAGCAGTATATTTGTTATGTAAAAAAATGGGAAGTTTACTGTGTACAAAATAATATTGACTATTGTACAGCACGTATTTCGCATGTTCTAGAGTTCTTGTCAACCCTCTACTATGATAAAGGGCTGAGTTATAGTGCAATCAACACAGCTAGAAGTGCTTTGTCATCATATTTAGTGCTGAAGTCAGACAAACATCCCATTGGGTCTCACCCTCTCCATGTTCGGTTAATGAAAGGGATTTTTAATTCCAGGCCTCCTAAACCGAGATATATGGCAATTTGGGATGTGAGCATGGTCCTCAGACTACTGAGTGAGTGGGTCCCTGTCTCGACTCTGTCTTTGACCAAAATCACCATGAAGGTGGCCATGCTCATGACATTGATATCAGCACAGAGAGTACAGACATTACAAAAACTACAACTAGATAGAATGGAAATAGCTGCAGACAATGTTACGTTCTACATTTATGACCTCCTCAAATAAAGCAGACTGGGTGTCACTGGGTTCAAAATAGTTTCAGCGTATCCCACGGATCCATCCTTATGCATAAAAACACATTTGATGCAATACATTGCAGCTACAGAGGCCTTATGTAACATGGAGACAGGATTGTTTATCAGTTACAAAGAGCCTCATAAGAGAGTGTCAGTTAATACTATTTTGAGATGGTTGAAACAAGTCTTGATTGATGCAGGTATTAACACTGATGTGTTCACATCTCATTCCACTAGGGCAGCAGCTACATCGACGGCCAAAGCGAGGGACATGCCCATTGGCCATATTTTGGCGGCCGCCAGATGGGCAAATGAGCTGATATTTCAGAGTTTCTATCATCGGCTGATTGTCGATCCAGTGCTGTTTGCTAATGCTATTTTAAGTTCTGTTCAAGTGCCCTGGGATAGAGGGGTACTGTTGTTTTCTGTTTGTTATTTGAAATAAACGTTGTTACTGCTTTTAATGCAATGATAATATTAATGCATTATTTTCGCATCCCAGTCAATCAGTGCAGTAGGAAGCCGATATTTGAAATCTGCGGCATGAAATCACCATGCTTTGAAGTCTTCACGGAATCACTCACGTGACTCCGAAGTAAAATAGTAAGGTTAAATGAGAACTTACCAGTTTGAAGTTTGATCTCGATTTTATGAGGAGTTACGTTGGTGATTACGTGCCCGCCACGCCCAACCCTCTTTCATAAAGATCATCTGGTAGATCTCGAGTCACACATCTCACTATGTCACTTTGGTGATTGTTATTTGTGATTTCATACCGCTGCTTTGAAGATTGACGCGCATGCGGCCGAGTAGGGGTTCTTCACGTAATCACCAACGTAACTCCTCATAAAATCAAGATCAAACTTCAAACGGTTAAGTTCTCATTTAATCTTATCAGGGATTTAATTTTATCAGGGATGGAAAACCGCCAGTGATTTCAGGAACCAGGAGGGTGATAACGGCTGTTGTAGGAGAGCGTTTGCAATGGGATATAGGTCCATTGATTCATCAACCAATTTTCTCAATTTATATTTACTGACATCTTAGAATGAGGTCATTCATCCATCAAGTCTCTCAAAGCATTGGTATCAATTCCATCTCCTTGTAACCCATTCATTACTTTCCCTTGCCTCTGATCCCCACCCACCCACCACCATTCTCATGCCACCCACCTAATTTGGGATCTTGCATAGTTAACATTTCAATGGGTAAATCATAGCGATGTGGGAGGACACTGGAACATCCAGGGGAAACCAACATCACGGGGCGAGCATACCCACCTTTCATACAAATTTCATGCAGAAAGCCCCCCAGAGCCAGATCAAACCTGGACAACTAGAATTAGTGGCAGGCAACAACACTACCAGTTATACCATTGTGCTACAGACATACATTTGAAGGGATGGGGAAGGGTGATTTAAAGATTGATTTATGGGTGACGTAGTGGTAGAGCTGCTGCCTCACAGCACCAGTGACCCGGGTTCGATCCTGAATACAGGTGTTGCCTGTACGGAGTTTGAACATTCTCCCTGTGACCATGTGGGTTTTTTCCAGGTGTTCCGGTTTCCTCCCACACTCCTAAGACATATAGGTTTGTAGATTAATTGGATTTGGTAAATATTGGAAATTGTCCTTAGTGTGTAGGACGGCATTAGTGTATGGGGTGATCGCTAGTCAGCGTGGACTTAGTGGGTTAAAGGGCCTGTTTCAGCACTGTTTCTCTAAAGTATCATTCTGGCATCATGAGAGGTCATTAAAAAGAGGACATTTGTATTAATTTATTATTTCTCAAATATATCGATATATCTCCTGTTGATAATCATTAACTGACTTGGTTTAGAAAAGACTGGCATAATTTATTATTTTACTTTAACAATGCTAACAAAACTTTATTAGCAATGAATCATTTGAGGTGGAAATTACCAGCGAGTTGGTGACACACAGCTATTCCCATAGGTTTCCATCTCTTTCCAGTTCTCCCCATGTGAAGAAGGAAGTAATAAGGGTCATTAGATTCTGAAAAATGTATTTCCTTACCGATGCTGTTCACAAAGCAATGCCCTGTTTCAAAGAACAAACAAAAAACAAATTGCTGGAGGAACTCAGTGGGACAGTCAGCATCTGTGGAGCGAAACGTGTCAGGTGAAGACTGTAACTCTGGACTAAGAAAGTGGAGGAGAGATAGCCAGCGTAAAAAGATGAGGACGGGTGGGGCAAGAGAAGGGATGCCTGACCTGCTGAGTTACTCCAGCATTTTTTGTCTATCGGTGTAAACCAGAATTTGCAGTTCCTTCCGACACATGATGTAAGGAGGGGTGGATTGGTGGGTGCAGTCGAGTCGGGGAAAGAGGGGTGGGAATAATAAGAAGCTGGGACATGATTCATGGAGGTACCCAGGGGCTGCAGATGATAGAATCTGATGGGAAAGGAAGGGGGAGTATGGGAGGAAATAATGGAGGTAAGGCAGATAGGAACAGAGGGAGGAGTGTCATGGTAATGGGCAGACGGAGTAGGTGAGGAGGAAGTTGGTGAGATGGGACAAGGAACGGACGATGTGAGTTGGAACATCTAGTTAAATAGCGGGATGGAGGAGGAACAGGTTTCCTGAAATCAGATAATTTAATGTGCTTGCCATCAAGTTGTGGATTACCAAGGTGAAATATGAGGGGTTTTTTTCTCCTGTTTGCATTTGGCCTCACCCTGAGGAAGCCAAGTGTAGGCAGGTGGGTGTGGAACGGGGAAAGGAATTAAAATAACTAGCAACTGGGAGCACTTGGTAGTCTTGGTGGGTGCAGCATAGGTGTTTGGTAAAGTGGTCACCTAGTCTGTACTTGGGCTCACCAATGTATTGAGAGCACCAAATTCAATAATCAAGGTTACAGGTGGTCCGTGTGAATCCCTCCCTCACCTGGAAGGACTGTGTGGGTCCTTAGGTGGTAGTGAGGGTGGAGGCTCATAAGTTCATAAGTTTATGCGATAGGAGCAGAACTAGGCCATTTGGCCCATCAAGTCTACTCTGCAATTCAACCATGGCTAATCTAACTCTCCCTCTCACCCCCCCTTCCCCTACCTTTACCCCATAACCCCTGATCCCTAACCCCTGAGCTGTATAGACAAAAGTTGCACTTCCTACGGATACAGAGCGAAGTGCCTGGGGAGGGGGAGCGATGGGTGAATGAACTAGAGAATCATGGAGGGAGTGGTCGCTGCAGTAAGAGGAAAGGGATGGGGAGGGAATACCTAACGATGAACATTGACTTCTCTAATTTTAGATAGCCTTTGCTTTCTCCCTCCTTCCCCTCCCCTTTCCCAGTTCTCCCACAAGTCCGACTGTCTCCGCCTACTTCCTTTCTTCCCCCCCTCCCCGATATCAGTCTGAAGAAGGGTCACGACCTGAAACATCACCTATACCTTCTCTCCATAGATGCTGCCTCACCCGCAGATTTTCTCGAGTATTTTTTGTCTACCTTTGATTTTTCCAGTGGTGTTGTAGTTGCAATGTGCAGGCAGAAATGTCAAACAACTGGTGTGGTGAAATGTGTGGAGTAGTGGGACTCTATTCTGTTCTATCTGGGAGGAGGCAGTGTAAGAGAAGATGTAAAGGAAATAGAAGAGATGTGGGTGAGTGTACCATCAGTCACAGTGGGGGAGGAAGACTGTTCCTGAAAAGGGTGCACATCTCTGATGTCCTGCAGTGGTTGGCTTCATTTTCAGAACCTGTCTGATAGTATTTACTTCTGAAGTGTGGCATATTCTTTACAAACTCTTCTCCAAAATCAATTGCAAACTGCACTTCACGGTTGGACAGTATGAACCTTTGGAGATTTTCCTTTACATTTTCATTCATACTCCTTGTTTTCCATCCCAAAATATTTAATTTCAGACCCTCATATTCATTATTTGTCTACCCATTGTTTCATGTGGTCTGTGAAGCATTTTAACAACTTACTCGTTGCTTGACAAATGAAATATCCTACTGTTCGTTCAGTAAACTTACTGATTCAGTACTCCCCATTATCCTGGTCACTTATAATGTTGCCAACATTTTCATTTTACCTTAATCTAAATTCAATTCCTCAGGCTGCTAAAAAGAACTTTGAATTTTTATTCTCGAGATTAATAATACAAATTTAAATGTCCGGTATTGCATTTAATTTGCTGTAGAGCATAATTTGACTAGTTGATTCATTCCTGTGATAGCAACTGTGACACAATATTGAAAGTCAGAGACAGCAGCATGGGAAATAATGGGTAATTTCATGATTAAATGCCACTAATAAATATTTGCTCTTCATGGTTATCTGTTTCTCAGCAACTCACAAACTCAAAGAGTAACGTGTTACTTTAACCATTACAGTATGTGAAATTGCTGATAATAGTTTACTCCATCACCATTTTTAAATCAGAGGACGTTTATAATAGGTGATACCTTCTCCTTCCGCAATGTCTAATGGGAGAACAGCCTCTGCTGGTCATAATAATCAACCCGTATGTTAGCTGTTATTTCTTTTTAATCACCGACTGCAGCAATGGGTATCACAAAAACGGGTCGACTAGGCCATGCAAGAGTGATTTGATCGATGGAGCATCAACCAAAGATTAATTATTTTGGTACAGAAATTATTTTGGCAACAAAACTAAATCTTGAATGCTTACATTGAGAAAGAAAGTGTTTCTCTCTCCTACAGCTATGAAATGTTGCAGACCTTGTAACTCCTGACCCCATGGAAAATAGAGAATACTAAATGTTTATGTGTATGTGTATGTATATGTGTATGCCAGGGGTTATGGGGAGAAGGCAGAAGAATGGGGTTAGAAGGGAGAGATCATCAGCCATGATTAAATGGCAGAGTAGATGTGAGGGGCTGAATGGCCTAATTCTACTATCTCATGATCTTATGATATATGTGAGCAACTGCTAAATTAACGCATCTAAAAAAAGAATGCAACTTATCGTCGTATTGGTTATAAGTTCCTTTATTGAGGTTTTTGCATTTCAGTGAGATAAAACATTCTTAATGGTAAATGTGATCAATCAAGCTTAATTTGTCTTTTCTGGTGATACATAATTTTTGGAAAGTTATTTTTTTAAAGATTGTCTGTGCATCAAGTGCTCTTGTACATTTCAAAAGCATTTTCCAGCATTGCTTTGAGGGAGATGTGCACAGTAAAGTATTGAAAAGACTTTTGGGATTTGGTTAGACTGAAATTAAAATGTGTGTATGAACTGGATGGAATAGATTAATAATCAAACTTGGACTATACTTTTTAAAACAAATTTGCATGTTTGTTTTTCCTTTGACATCCCGTTTAGCTTCTCTATATTATTTTTTTAATCATTTTTCACACATTTCCATCTATTTTGCGAGATATTTTTAAGTTCCCGATCTTAGTGTTTCTTGAGTATACTATATTTGCATTGTTCTTTCCTGAGAAGCTAAACAAAAGTTAATAACATTAGACAATAGGCAATAGACATGGCTGATCATCCCCAATCAGTACCCCGTTCCTGCCTTCTCCCCATATCCCCTGACTGCTATTTTTAAGAGCCCTATCTAGCTCTTCCTTGAAAGGATCCAAAGTACCTGCCTCCACCGCCCTCTGAGGCAGAGAATTCCACAGACTCACCACTCTCTGTGAGAAAATGTGTTTCCTCATCTCCGTTCTAAATGGCATACTCCTTATTCTTAAGCTATGGCCCCTGGTTCTGGACTCCCCCAACATTGGGACCATGTTTCCTACCTCTAGCGTGTCCAAACCCTTAACAATCTTAGGGTACACAAAATGTTGGAGAAACTCAGCGGGTGCAGCAGCATCTATGGAGCGAAGGCGAAGGGTTTCAGGCCGAAACTCTTCTTCAGACTTAACAATCTTATATGTTTCAACGAGATCCCCTCTCATCCTCTAAACTCCAGAGTGTACAAGCCCAGCTGTTCCATTCCCTCAGCATATGACAGACCCGCCATCCCGGGAATTAATCTTGTAAACCTGCTCTGCACTCGCTCAATAGCAAGAATGTCCTTCCTCAAATTAGGGGACCAAAACTGCACACAATACTCCAGGTGTGGTCTCACTAGGGCTGTGTACAACTGCAGAAGGACCTCTTTCCTCCTATATGCGATTCCTCTTGTTATAAAGGCCAACATGCCATTCGCTTTCATCACTGCCTGCTGTGCCTGCATGCTTACTTTCAGAGACAGATGTACAAGGACTCCCAGATCCCATTGTACTTCCCCTTTTCCCAACTTGACGCCATTTAGATAGTAATCTGCCTTCCTGTTTTTGCTACCAAAGTGGATAACCTCACATTTATCTGCATTAAACTTCATCTGCCATGCATCTGCCCACTCCCCGAACCTGTCCAAGTCACCCTGCATTCTCATAGCATCCTCCTCACAGTTCACATTGCCACCCAGCTTTGTGTCATCTGCAAATTTGCTAATGTTACTTTGAATCCCTTTATCCAAATCATTAATGTATATTGTAAATTGCTGCGGTCCCAGCACCGAGCCTTGCGGTACCCCACTAGTCACTGACTGCCATTCTGAAAGGGACCCATTAATCCCTACTCTTTGTTTCCTGTCTACCAACAACTTATCTATCCATGTCAGCACTCTACCCCCAATACCATGTGCCTTAATTTTGTCCACTAATCTCCTATGTGGGATCTTATTAAATGCTTTCTGAAAGTTCAGGTACACTACATCCACTGGCTCTCCCTTGTCCATTTTCCTGGTTCCATCTTCAAAAAATTCCAGAGGATTAGTCAAGCATGATTTCCTCTTCGTAAATCCATGCTGACTCGGACCAATCCTGTTACTGTTATCCAAATGTTCGGCTATCTTATCTTTTATAATTGATTCCAGCATCTTCCCCACCAGCGATTTCAGGTTAACTGGTCTATAATTCCCTGTTTTCTCTCTCCCGCCTTTCTTAAATAGTGGGATAACATTAGCTACCCTCCAAACCACAGGAACTGATCCTGAGTTTATAGAACATTGGAAAACTATCACCAATGCATCCACAATTTCTAGAGCCACTTCCTTAAGTAACCTGGGATGCAGACCATCAGGCCCTGGGGATTCATCAGCCTTCAGTTCCATCAGTCTATCCAACACCATTTTCAGCCTAATGTGGATTTCCTTCAGTTCCTCCGTCAACCCAGATCCTCTGGCCAGTACTATATCAGAAAGATTGTTTGTGTCCTCCTTTGTGAAGACAGATCCAAAGTACCCATTCAACTCATCTGCCAATTCCTTGTTCCCCATAATAAATTCACCTTTTTCGGTCTTCAAGGGTCCAACTTTGGTCTTAGCTATTTTTTTCCTCTTCACATACCTAAAGAAGCTTTTGCTATCCCTGCTTTATATTCTTGGATAGCTTACCTCCATATCTCATCTTTTCTTCCCGTATTGTCTTTTTGGTTATCTTCTGTTGTTCTTTAAACATCACCCAATCCTCTTGCTTCTCACTCATCTTTCCCACGTTGTACTTCTTCGCTTTAATTTTTACACTGTCCCTGACGTCCCTTGTCAACCATGGTCGTCCCTTTCTCCCCTTGGAATCTTTCTTCCTCCTAGGAATGAAATAATCCTGCACAATCTAATATTGTCTGAAGAATCAAAGAAATAACACAAGCTGTTATAGTCCAGTATGCTTAGGTGTCAGATGCATGCCTAAAGCACCATGGATTTAGACGTTACGTCCAATTTGAATCTCTTCTATCCTTATCTCACACCTTTAGTCTTTTCATGTCTGGTCTTTGTACAACCATCTGCCTATCTAAATTCCCTTTCAGCTTTATCTACCTATCAAATGCCAGGCTTTGTGGTGCCCCTCCTCTCTTCAAGTTTTCTCCCCAATTAACCATGTTCCTGAATTTAACGATTTATACATGTAATACATGATATACACAAGTTAATTAACCATGTATAAATGTATATCATGTATTGCATATATAAATCGTTCTTACATTCAGGAACATGGATAATGTGGGGTTTCAATTTGAGCGCACTTGTTTGAATAGATGCCAGCGGCTTGTCCAGCTTCTCTCCTGGGCACACAATACACAAAGCCGATGAAATGACACAACTGTCACACCAAAGATAGACACAACATGCTGGAGTAACTCAGCTGAAGAGGCAGCATCTCTGGGGAGAAGGAATGGGTGGCGTTTCCAGTCGAGACCCTTCAGACGCACTCTGTGTGTGTGGGTGCTTGGGTGCGTTCCGCAAACACCGAGATGGTAATATATAAACCGGCTGTCCCCGTGGCCGGGGTGAATCACCCTGGTGTGGGTGTCAAAGATTGGGGTTCGGGAGGGGGGGGGGGTGTCACCCTGGTGTGGAGGTTGGGGTACGATGGTGGTGCATCGGGGTCAGCGACTGTGGGACGCTACCGCGGGTGGAGACGGAGGAGAGAGTGAAGGGGGAAAGAAGGAGAGAGAGAGAGAGCGGAGGGGGGCGGAGGGGTGAGAGAAGGGGGGAGAGAGAAGGGGGAGAGAGAGGGAAGAGGCTAGAGACAGGAGCAGTGAGAAGGGAGAGAGAGAGAGGGGGGGAGACGGGAGCATGGGGTTCATTTTCCCACACAAGCTATAGGTGACTGGACTATGTGAACCCAAGCACCAAGTTGAAAGTGGCCAAATGTGTGCAGCCCCCACTCTCCCACGGCCACCCTCCGTGGGCTGCAGGTCGGGTGGAGCGGAGGTTTGGGGCAATGTTCATTCCTTCACAGTGATGTGATGGACGTGGGGGTCTGGACCAATCGCTGACTAGTCCCGTCCCCCGGCAACGCCAAGTCCGCTATTGGACTTTTCTTTTGAGTGGGAGTCGGTCCGTTGGCCTGTAGGCGCCGCCACCTTTCGGGTAGATGGCGTCTCGACTGAGCGGTCCAGTCATCTTCCTCTGCTTGTCTTTGATGTTCACCCATGGACGGGGCCTCCTGAGCCCTCTGCGATTGCTGCTACGGGGAGCCCAATATTCAGGCCCGCTCACCGGGATGCGGGAACTCCGAGGTCGGACCGGGAGAACAACCTCAGTGCTTTGGACATCCGAAACAGCCACTCCATGGCTCCCAAAGTCCACAGGCCGCGCTGGGCAGAGATTCATGCTGGCGGCCCTCGGCAAAAGGTCCCAGGACACCGTATGTTGAAGATAGCACTGCCCACATTGGAAGCTCTGCAAACCACAGCTCTGCGATGTTGGGGCAGCGGCCCAGCACTCTGGAGCTCCAAACGGCGATCCAGATAAGGCATCGCCTCGCTCCGCGATTAATCCAGCGCTGCGCCGCTGCTGCTGAAGCTCCGGTCCAGGTCCACGGCAGGAATAGATGCTACAATCACGGTGGTAGGCCGTGAGGAGGGGGGTGAGGACGCGTCTCGGAAAATAGTCACATCCTCGCCAGGAAGTGACTGGGAAACAGTTTCCCTTTACCCTACCCCCCTCTCCCACATAGAAAAGAAACCTCCAACACATATTTTTAAGACAGACTAAAATTTAAAAAAGATAGAAAAAACAGACAGACTGTAGGCAGAGGCTGACATCAATGCGGCGCCTCCTAGTTAAAAAACGCAAACCAGAAGAGGACAAGATGAGAGTTTTAATAGTGGTATAGATAGATATTCTTATCTTCAAAGACTCTCCCAGGTTTTGGCAACTGTCATATCTGTCGAGGACTTTTGAATGTGTCTGCATGTCCATGATACTCTGGAAAAACATTTTAATCTCTTAAAAATCAATGTTGCAATAAAAAAGATGTTAAACTAAAGTCAAACTAAAGAAACACAATCTGTAAATCACTTAACAATAATATTAAGAAAAATCAATAAGCCTTAAAAAAATTATATTATCTCGTATTTCCTCTGACTTTTCCCAGTCAGGCAATCATAGCAAGTTAGTGCACCATAGAGTCGCAGAGTGATACAGTGTGGAAACAGACCCTTCGGCCAACTTTCCCACACTGGCCAACATGTCCCAGCTACACTAGTCCCAGCCGCAACTGCCTCCTCTGGCAGCTTGTTCCATACTCCCACCACCCTTTGTGTGAAAATGTTACCCCCTCAGATTCCTTTTAAATCCTTTCCACTTCACCTTGAACCTATGGCCTCTGGTCCTCGATTCCCCTACTCTGGGCATGAGACTCTGTGCATCTATCCAATCTATTCCTCTCATGGAATCTAAATGGAGTCAAGTGCGCGTGGAATCATGGTGAGGTTTGCCCAAGATTTATTCTCTTGCATGTTTCCTGAAATTGGTGGCACTTAAACTGAGAAATCTCAGCTGCTTTATTTGGAACCGACAATGTGTCCTGGCAAGTCATGTCATAAGTAGGTTCTAAATAATTAGATCATAATATCATATTACATAGGAACAGGTCATTCAGCCCATCATTGGGTGCAATGGATGAGTACATCATTGATCAAGCACCCATTTACACAAATCTTACACTAATCCAATTTCAGTTGTTGCATATTACCATCAACCTTCCACAGATTTCTCCACTCATCCACACACTAACCTACTATGTCATGGTGTCAAACAGTATGGGCAGTGGGCAGTGAGCAGTGGCAGGTGCTATCGACCTGCACGGGAAGGTAGACGCTCCCGTCCCCATGAATCTTGGGCAGATGGGGTTCATCAGCCTGGGGGAGCAGTCCATCTAGGAGACGGACAACTCTGATTTAAAACCTCCACTGCCTTGTGGCCATATCCAGTCATGGAAAAGGCTCTTGGAGTAAACCTCAAGAAAATCCAGAGTCGGAGCCCCTAAGGCAGTTTGTCGTTGTCTACAACCTCGCTCTGGCAGCTCCTGCGACGGCGCTAGTGCCAAACTACAACGACCATGCTGTTCCTTTGGATCGCTCACTGATGTGGAGAGGGGCGACGTGCTGCATGGGCAACAGCCAGTCCTCCATATGACATCGCTCAGGCTTGCATCCGACCACACATCACCTGCAAACTAGAATGCATCACCCATGGTCAGTCGCGACCAGGGGGGCCTACATACGTTATGGAAACAGGCCCTATGGCCCAAATTGCCCATGCCAACTGTGAGATATTGTGAGATATTAAAAAATCACAAATGCTGTTTGAGACAAAGTCAGCAAAGAAGCTTTTATTAAGATAATATTCTGCAGAATAGGTGCCTCTCCTTTCCTCTCCCCTAGAGGCACACCGAGGGTCGGGATGTATTCTATCTTTATACATTTCATTACATTATAGCCACACCCTCTTTTCTCACCATTTTGCTTCTTTTTAATTATAACATAAAGCCCACATTACCACGAGAAAGTCCAGGAACGCCTCGGAACATCTCCTGACGTCAAAGGCTTATACTGAAGTTTTTATCTGTCTGCTACTTTTTATCTCAAAGTTCTCTCTGTGCTCTGTTCTATCTGTCGTTACTTTCTATCCCACTAACAGTCTGGCTTTGTTGAAACCTTATTTCTTTCTAAGCTACATTTTTTCTATTCCTAGTTTAAATCAACCATGTCTGTTAACCCTTTTCTCACAATCCATCGTTTTTCTTTTTGCCACGCAACGTTTGATTTACACTACATCCTCCTTTTCTAATGCTATCAACAAATTCTTCGCCTCCGTATCCCCCTCTCGTTGGTCATACTGTGTTCTGAAAGCCATTATGGTGGCAGCGCTGTTCTTTGTCAGGGCTGTTTCTATCAATCGCTGGGCCAACCCCTGTACGCAGGGAATGATACAGCATCCAAACAAACACAGTAATCCCACCATGACTACCACTGATGTTAGGGTTGATGTAAAGATGTGCTTCCATTTCCCAAACCAGGATTCTAGAAACCCAGTCCCAGAGGTGTCTACTCCAGAGTTCTCAGCCAATTCGATAGACAGAGAGGTGAGACCTGCTAGGGCTCTTGACACTGACCCATCCGGAGCAGTGTTGTTGGGGATGAATGTGCAACGTTGTTCGCCAAACATTACACACACCCCTCCCTTCTCAGCCAGTAGTATGTCCAAGGCCATGCGATTTTGCCAGGTCATTTGGCTGGTAGTTGTCAGTTGTTCCGCTAATCCTTCAACTGCATCTCAAGTGTAATTTATAAAGCGTTGTTGATTGTAGTATAAGTAGTTGATCCCAGTCCACATTTTTATTAATTGTGGGCCACCAGAAGAGCATGGACTCAAAGCCCGCAGCTATCTGGTTTCTGGCTTTGAATTCATCGGGTACCCCTCTTGGCACTCCTATCGCATCTATATAGATGTGTGTGTCGAATGATCCCTTCACCTTTCTCCTTTGTCGTCGGTTTCCTTCCTTGAGTTCTACAGCATGTTCTACTGCTATGGTAAAGGGCATCATCAGTTGTATGAGGATACAGGTTCCCGTCCATGACCCTGGTAACCGGGGTCACAGGGTATTCTCCCCGCACCACCACCAGACATCAGCTCTACTGACTATCTGCTTTCTCAGCCAGGAGCTTTTGAACAGTGGCCCCTGTTCCTCAGCCGTTATGTTATATGTCTGATTGCAGTTGAGCACTTTCCCATGTCCTGTCCCTCTGGGTTATCTCTTGTATAGCACTCAAATCCCTCCTCCCCAAGAGGAATGGTAAATGGAGGAGGTCTAGGGTCTTCCCTTCAGCCCTTTGTATTGTTGTTGCTGGTCGGAAATAGGTAATGATAACTCTGGCATATCACATTCTTTGGTAAGAGGGGATTCGTGAATAGCTGTAGTATACATGACATAGCCCCAGGTGTTCTATCCCAATTCAGGGGAAATGGTACTGGGACCAGCTGAGGCCTGGCTCCGGCGCAGGCGTAACAATTGGTTCGTTGTATACTTCTGGCTGTGTACATCATCCAGGCTAGCCAGGTGTTGGCTCCTTTTCCCCCTGTTGGTATTCCCTTCTCATATAACTGCCTTAATCATTTTTCTCCTGCTACTATCATTATCTTCAGATCCTTAGGCTCATTTTACCTATTTACATTGCTGACTGCTGGTGTTGCCCCGGGATCCCTATTCTGACTGTCATCTATCTTGAACACCTCTCCCTTCTCCCCATATCTTACCATCTCTCCATCCCACTTCACTTCTATCTCAAACTTCAGACATGCATTCTTCCCTGATCTATCTGCACATATCCAATATCTACCACTTTCCTGCATTTGAACACTCTGTATGCTCACATATACGCGTCCTGGTAATTTCTCGTTCGGGTTTTGATACACTTTCCACCCATCAGTTTGATAGGTGGTCCGATGCCACCCATATTTTGATGAAGTGAACACCGCGTGCCAATCTTTACAGGGATGGGTGCATACATACATTCTATAGCCGCACCACCATTTTCCTTTACATACATCAAATGGATGGTGGTGGACCTTCTATTCTGTGGTATTGTGATTTTTATGCATGTTACATTACTTACAAGTTGGGTGATTTCCCAACACACGACCCACCAACATAAAATCTTCATTTTTCCTGCGTGTTCCTGGTAAATATAAAAGTCAATGATTCCTCTCCTTTGCGCACAGTCCTCGGGCTGATATTGTCTGGTGGGGCCTCCACAGGACCCTTGCGTGTGTCCATCTTTTCTCTCTTGTTCGTACTGCTGTCTCGGTGATTAGTAACACCAGGTTGCAGCTTTTCTTCTTTCCACGTTTTTTATTTATACCCAGTCTCCAGCCTTGACTGAGTGAATCGGGAAGTCCAGTGGTGGGCTCTGGGCCAGCAATCCTTTAATGTTTAGTTCTGCAAGAGATTGGGACACTGCCAGTAAATAGTTCCTTAAGAATACATCACTGCCCTCGCATTGTTGGAACTCCTTCGATCTTCCCTAAGTATGGGAGCCCAAATAACATCTCATATGGTGATATCCCTATGTCTTTTCGAGGTACCGTTCGGATTCTTAACAGGGCTATCGGGAGGCACTTAGTCCAGGGGAGTCTTGTTTCCTCTATCAACTTGGTGATTTGGTCTTCAAGGTGCTATTCGTTCTTTCCACCTTTCCTGAGCTCTGGGGATGCCATGGTGTATGCAATTTCCATTCTATTCCTAGTGCTTCACATATCATTTTATGTGTTTTGGAGGCAAAATGGGTCCCTCTATCTGAGTCGATTGTTTCCATAATCCCATATCTGGGTATAATTTTGTTCTAGTAATATCTTGGCTACCGCCTGTGAGGTGGCAGTTGCCGTGGGGAATGCCTCTACCCACCTGATGAAATGGTCCACTATCACTAACAGGTACTTCCAGGTTTTTACCTGGGGCAGCTCGGTGAAATCTATCTGTATTCTCTGGAAGGGCCTAACTGCTAATGGTTGTCCTCCTCCTGGGACTGCTCTCATGATTCTTTGTTCAATAGCTGCTTTCCATCCGGTGTCCACCATTTCCCATTTGAAGTACGTTGAGCCCCCATTTCTCGCATGTGTTCCTGCTCTTTCTCACTAAAGATAGGTATCTTTCCTCTTGTCCCCTTAAAGGTATTAGTGATTTCATTTCTACCATCTGTTCTGTGGCTGCTCTTATCTTTTTAAAGCAGTCTCATCAATTTATCCCTTTGTTCCCCACTTTAATCCTTTCTGATATGCCTTCTTTCTCATTCTAAACTCAATTTCTTACTTCTCAGATAGTTTACCCTCCTTTGCAAATGTATTCACCTTTCTTTAAAATCTTCCACTGACTCCTCCTGATTTATTACGTTCACACCTGTGGTTTCCTCCTTCTGTTACCTCCTCACTGCCTCTCTCTCTTTCCTCTCTAAACTGCTTAATTTTTTTTTCAATCCATTCTCACCACTATTTTGAAATTTCCAATCCCTAGTACTAGTAACAATTTTCCAAATTAACTTTACTGAAAAGAAATCTATAGAAACATAAGCAAACCAAGCAACCTTCATTTTCCAACTTTTCCCTTTTAAGCTGCGATGATACAAAGCGTTGTTCGTTAACCTTACAGCTGTTCGTAACCTTCCTCATTGCTTACAATTTCTTAAAGGAACACACACACACACCCTTACAGCATGTGGCCCACAACAAACAAAAGATCACATATATGAACTTTCTCATTCATTCAAAACCGTTTTTTTTTCACACAAATCACATTCGTTCCATTCTTACTTCAAAGAAATTATGCAATTTTTACACAGATTCAAGTTTCAAAATTAACATTTATATAATTCTTATCTCCCCTTTTAAGTTAAAGTAGGATGGTCTAATCCCCCATCAATCAGGTTCCTGAGCGTTGTGATTGGATAGTGATTCAGATCGTGATTAGTCAGACTTACCATCACTCAAATTCTAACCACATTCCACTAAGATCACAACCAATCAAAATCCTAGTCACTCAACATCTGACCACACCCCACTCCCATTAATCTCCAAACAAAGAAGCTCATTTTGTCGATCTCTCAGCAGAGAGAATGCTGCAATTTTATCTCCACAGTCAAGAAACGCAGTCCTT